>VWZS01001818.1:116721-338681 GCA_013397075.1 Rhabdornis inornatus | reverse complement strand
CCTGCACGCACCTGCACGTCCCCACGCCGCGCCGCTACAAGCGCCCGGGGCTGCCCCGCGCCACCGAGCAGCGCAACGCCGGCCTGGCCTGGCTGCGCCAGCGGCACCAGCACCTGCCGCCCCCGCAGCCCGGGGTGCTCTTCTTCGCCGACGACGACAACACCTACAGCCTGGAGCTGTTCCAGGAGGTGCGTGCGGGACAGGGGGGTGCGCTCGGCCGCCACGCTCCGCCGCTCCCCGCACAGCCCGCCGCGTCCCCATCCCCGCTCCCCGCCGCTCCCGCCTCTCCTCTGGCTCCTGCCGTTCCCTCGGGACTGTGCCCCATCCCCGCTTTGCGTTGCGCTCTGTGGCCCTTACCCAAAAACTCCGGTCACAGGGGAGTCAAGCCCGCCCCCTGCCCGGACACCTTGTAGCGCCCGTCCCTCACCTGGGCTCCCCGGGGCTGCCTCTTGTGACCACCGCTCTCTTGATTGTTAGTGTCTTGTCCCTCCTCTCCGTACTCCCCCAACTTTTTACGGCTGTTTTCTCACTTTGCTGCCGAGCGAGGCAAGTTTAAGGTTTATGTAAGGGATCCTGTGTTTTTGTTAAAACTGGGTTGAAAAGCGCTTTTTGGTTTGTTTTTTTCAGGCTCCATTCGTCCCCCTATAGGGCAAACTCGCATCAGGAGTTTCCATCCTTCACGGTTTTTTACTTGGCGCTAATGAATTAAGCCAGAGCCGGCTGTTTCACGTGGAGTTGCCTTTTTGAAGCCTTTCGCTCTTAAAAACAGCAAATCGCTTGTGTAACGACCGAACTCCCTTTCACGAGTCTCTTTTGTGAAGGGACCTGTTTTTGTCTTCGTTGCTTCGCCTTGATGAAGGGCTTTGTCTCATTTTGGTGGGAATTGGCAAGCGCTCGGGGCAGAGGATATCCAGCTTTCTTTCTGGGTTCCCCCTGGCAGGAAGGAGGGTGTTTAATAAGTGGACATAAAACAGTAGAAGAAAGATCATGTACATCTTCTGTGACAGCTACGAGAGTAACCTTGGCAGGGAAATGAGGAAAGGAAGCAGGAAAGTAAGTTGGCAGCACAGGACTTGGGACATGCTGCTCTCTGTGTGTTCTGCCCGTGGACAGAGCTGCAGCTCGAGGTGAGCGCCCATCCCCTGCCGCTGGCTGCCGAGCTGTGCTTTACAGTCAGTGAGTTGAAGTGAACGTGATACACACAAATGTGAAGCACATGCAATTCCCTAGAGAAAGCTGGTTTAGAAATGCTTAGGTTCGTTTGTGTTTAGGTTCATAATGCATCCCGTTCCATTTCCAGTGTGTGGGCAGGTGCAGGGTCCCCATTCAGCAGCGATGCCCTACTTCTTTTGCCCACTTGGCATTCAGCATTGAAGCTGCTAATTTAAGGACCTCTGCCTAGAGGCTAAACGTTTTTTGCAATTGATTTTTGTAAAATTCTCATAGCTGTGCTCAGTGCATTATAATGCAGAGTAATTTCACATACCCGTCTTTGATGTTATAGGAGTGCTCACATGTATTTGTAGAAATAAGGCTAATTTGACTGAATCTTAGGGAGTCTGTTAATTGAAACAGAAAATACAGTTTGGCACAATGAGTAATGGGGAACAAAAGATATTTGGAGACAAATACCTACTGTTTGTTTGGGATTTTTTTGGTTTTTTGTTGTTGAGTACCAACATTAGGGACAAGCTAAAGGAACAGTATTGGCTGGCATTTCTCTTGAGTGCTCCACAGCTATTGAAAAGAATAGTCACATTCAGTCACATTTATTCCTTTAAAATTTCTATTATTATTCTACTAATTGCTGTGAATCATCAAACAGAAAGGTACAAATTACCTCTCTAATTAGCTAGGAAATGCAGGAAAGTGAAGGGATAAAGCCGTCTGAAAGGTTAACCTTGAAAATTGCAAGCACAACAGGCAACCTGTGTTTCCTCTTGCTAAAAAGAATTGTAACCTCCAGTATGAACCTCTGCAGCCCTAAGGCTTCCCTGTTCCCCTGTGTTCAGCTGCTGGGAAAGAGCTGTTTGCTCTGAGCCTTGTGTCTGCAGGCAGACACGCATGCATGAATGAGTTTTCCCTGGGAAATGGGGAGCTTGGAAAGCTCAGTTACAGGAGCAGAGAAGGAGCTTTTGCTTCAGCTGCTGCTGCGAGTTCCTGTGACTGTTTTTTGGGGTCACTAAGGAGCTCTTGGCAGGGTCTCTGGGATGCCACTGGTAGTACCACGGGGAATGCCTTGCTGACCTGGCAGAGTGAACGGAAGTCCATTGGCAGCCTTTGCCAGCGGAATGCGCACTTACGTGTGGGAGGTTACATTTGGAGTGAGCCAGGAGCCTGATTTTTCAGTGGAGACACTGCTAGAGGGCTCGTTGCTTTTTGACTCGATTAAAAAAAAAAAAAAATCTATGTATTCATGGATTCTGGCTTGACAGCTCTGTGGTAAATCCTGATCTCTCCTTCAGGAATTGATTGATTTATGAGCATAAATTATACTTGTCGTCTCCAAGCATTAAGAGAACAGCTTCAGAATGCATTGTTTGCAGATAAAATCTGATAGTAATTCCTGTTCTGAAAATTATGGTAACTATACCTGAGAGGGAGTTTTTTCAGTTTGTTGCCCTGCCAGGAATGATTCTCCAGACCAGCAGCTGCTTTGCCAAAGAAGGTCTGGTAAACTCTAGTCTTCTCACTAGCAGGGAGTAGTTTAAATGTCAGAGGATGAGACAGGAGCTCTGAATTCTCATCCTAGCACCATCCTGTGCTGGCTGTGTGACTTCCAGTGTGTCACTGACATGGGCACGGGGTGTGTGCAGGCAGGTGTGTACATTTGCTGGTTTATGAAGTAGCAGGTCTGTCCTCTTTGTCATGGCTTACTGCTGAGTCAAAGCTGCCTCCAACAGCAGCAGTGAGGCCTCGGGGAGATGGGAACCAAGGCTAGTAGGACTATAAAGCCAACATGAGAGGAATATTTGCCTTAGGGATGTGTTTTGCTCAGAGGTCAAACAAGCAGGACTGTGGAGCAGAAGGCGAGCAAGGGAACTGCATGTTGTGAAGGATTGTGTTTAAGGCAGCTCTTTTGCTATGGGTTTCCCTGGTGTCCTTACAGGAGACGGAGCCTTTTAACAAAGCAAGATCAGCAAAGGCTGTACTGAGAGTTGTAGTGTATAAACCATGAGGTCAAAAAGGAGCATGCTTTGACATGGAATGCCATGGGATACTTCTGAGAGCTTTTGATGAAGAAATTCTAATCTCTGTCCACAGTACTTCTGCTTGGTGCTTATAGGAATGAGTACTTTATATTTGATGTGGAATGAGCTGAGCCCAATAGACCTAGGCTAAGTGTATTTCATGGTAATCAGGAAAAAATCCCCCAGGTTACAGTAGTCTGGAAAATTTCACCTTCTGTAGTAAATCTGGAACCTTTGGGTGCTATTTATAATTATCTTTTTTTCTAAGACCTACAATGGCATGTGGGTGGATAGGTCAGCTTTTGACTGGTGAAACTATGTCATCAAAGTTGAACTGGGCAGAGTCTGAACAGTTTTAGTTGTCCTTTCTAGAATAAGGTTGAGAGTCTGATTTGTCTTTCTGCTGCTACAGCATTGGCTCAGCTTAGCATTTTGTTAGGAAAGGTTCACCTTCCATGGAAAGGCTGCAGGGAAAGAACCAACCTGTTCAGTGATTGTGAAATTCTTTAGAGTACTAAATGGGGCTGCGTGATGATGAATGAAGAAATTTCCAGGAATAGAGGTGTGGTTTTTAAGTTATTCTGAACTCTTTCTGCTTGAGAGTGTAGTGGTGATCAGGTGAAAAATCATGCTTTTACTTTCATACCTATGGTTCTGGCATATTGTATTTTGTCATTTATTATTTTGGTATCCAGACCTCAGAAATAATTTATGTATTTTCTGCTCAGTTCATTTGGAGGTGTCCTTGTGCATCTCTCCATCAAAACCAATTCTGCTTTCCAAAAATACCTGTTAAGTTAAAAGTCAGCCTGCATTCATAAAAAAAACACTGAGAAGGCTGAAATTCCAACTGTTATATTTAAGATGTTTTACAAATATTTTTACATGACTCACCATAGCTTCTATTTTTTACCACAGGCCGTTCATTTTGGAGTGACTCTTACAGTTTCTGGTGCATTTGTGCTTCATCTTATTCCTGAATGCAGGTTATTGTAATGTTGTGACTGATGCCTAGCAACTGCTGATTTCACATTTTTAAGCTTCCAGAGGAAAAAAAACTTAGATAATACTGGCATTCCACCTTCACAGAGAGATTTTAAAAACAGGATTAACCTAAGCACTGGAAACTAAAGATAGACAGCTAAGTTCCACTTCCCTTAACTCTTCACAGAATTCCTGTGTTTCTATGTCTCAGGCATTTTCTCTGATCCTCCCATGTTTTGAGTAATTGGCCCAAGGCCATCACTTCCATGGTCCATATTTGGACATGTATGCAAATTGGAGGAATTAGTGTTGGAGATCCACTCTGCTGCTGATTGTGAATATTGCCCTGAAACCTTTGAAGGTGAGGGGTGAGCAGCATGACGAGTACAAGAAGAGGAGTAAAGGTCTTTAGTATCTGTCTGAAAGTGAGCTTGCTGCATTCAAAAATGCATTGAGTTTTAGAGATTCTTGTCTAGGTTATTTCTGCCACTTTTGCTTGTGTTTTGTTCAGACACCTTAACTGAGATACATTTGAAATTAAAATGCTCATATCTAAAATTATGTTCTTCCTGCCACCCCCAGGCTTCTGGTCATAAATGTCCAGAGTTTCATAGCAATGTTTGCTGGGTGCCTAGAACATGCAAGTGTGGCACATTCCACTGTCTTGTCTGAGTGTAAGGAGAGGATTTGCAGACTGGGTCTCCATAGAGAAATCCACACTCTAAGGTGTGATGTGGATACAGCCTTGCAGCACGGAATTCAGAGTAGTTCACAGCCCTAAGTGTCATTTCTAAGGGGTAAAAAAACCCAACCCAAACTTCAGTATCTTAGCAGTTAGTCCCATTGCCAACTGAGTTGTGGACCAGAATTCAATTTGCTGTAGCTGTTGCCTGCACAAGAGTGCCTTGAATAGGATGGTAGAGCTGAAGCTGGAAAGGAGGTATGAGAGGACAGAGCTCATCCTGCTCTCCCTAAGATAAGGTAGTCTTTACAGGTATCTTAAGATTCAAAGAGCCACAGATTAGGACTGAAAGAATTTTTTTGTGTCCTTGCCCTTCCCTATCAAAAGGTGTATGAAGGTGGCAGATATTCTAATGTACCCTACAAAAATAATTCCTTGTTTTTAAAAATAGAACAGAAATACTTACAGCCATTGCATGTCACACAGGCTTCAGTTTTCCTGTGATCATCTTTGTAAAATATTTTGAGGGGAACTCAAAAAATATATTATAGGAGAGGTGAATATTTACTATTTATTCCAGCTTTGACTGGGGAAGGGTTAGTGTTCCTTCAATAACACTCACATAACTGTCCTAATCCTTATATACTGTATTAAGCTAACTTCTGTGTATTTTTTAATGGCTATATTTATGCAAAAGATTTTAAAGTAATATAAGTGAATCTCTTAATCTTTGATAACATGAACATCTTTTGTTGTATCTCTTGGAGCTGTTTGGAAAAATCAGGTTTTTTATAATAGTGTTAAAAATAACATTCAGTAGTCTAGACAGAATTAAATATTAGCTGGCAGTCATTAGTTATTTTCTTCAGAATAAAAAGTGAACCAAATATGAGTTAGCAGTGCATTAAATACCTTTCTAGTATATAAATGATTTAGGAGTACATGACAGATTTTAAATGCACAGTGACATTTTTCTTCCACACAGACATGTAATACCTATGCTAAAGAGGCTGGATTAGAAAAAACTGGCAGACAATGAAATAGCTTAAAAATGAGAGGAAACAGTGACAAAAAAAAAACCTATTTAAAACAGGTCTGTGCTTGGTTACCAAGTACTCTCTGTTTCTGCACTGGCAGCAGCAGACTTACCTGTGAAACTGATACTGTTACTGTGAAATTAATTACACAGGGTCGGCAGCTCTTCAGAGGTACAGTGAACACAACCCAGTAGAATGACAGGGAGTAGAATGAGACGACTAGTAAATAGAAGGGCCCAGAAGTAAAATGAGTAGCAAGCCTTTTGGAAGTTGTCCCAATACACAGAAATTGGCTGCTAACTGCTTTAGTTAAATTTGGTACAGTTTTCTTCTGCAGGGAAGCAACACTGACATTTGTGCCCAAGGATGCTGGTAAAATTTAGAAACATTAATCATTGTACTTATATATAAAATGTTGCTGGTGAAAACGGGGAATTAATCTATCCTCCCTCAGCAATGTAGATTGTGTACAAATCAGCAGAGGAGGTTTAAAGCAGATGCTTGGAAATAAAGCTTTCTAGCAGAGAGGATGGTGAAGCAGATCACCCGTGAGAGCTGCAGAGGAGGCTGCATCAATGAATGACAATTTTTTTGATTTGTAGATCCCGTCTAAAAGTGTTCCCATGGAGAATACCCTTCACAAATTCGCCAACAACAAACTTGCCTTTTGCAGTTCCTAACCCCTAAGCATGCCAGTCCCTGAAGCACAAAAGCCACTGGTACAGGTTTTCTATGCCTCAGCATCTCCTTTGAAATGATGGTTAGTGGGGGCAGGAGCTCTGTCCAAAGCCTCAGTAAATAGGCACAGCATCGCTGCTGAGCAGTCTGGCTGAGCTGTAGAGCTCTCACATAAGTTTTGTTGAAGCAGAATTCAGCTTTAAATGGCCTATGAGTAGTGCAGAGAGCTGTGTGAGAACTGACAGGGAACCTGGCTATGCTTATGCTTTAACACATAAAATTTTGTCCTGAGGAAATGTTGTAGTGAAGGAGCTCTAGATCCTGTCTTTGGTAATAATAAATTGGAATTTTGCATAGAAATGTGCTGGAGTATCACTGTGATGGGCAGGGGTGTGGGGTAGGATGGTGAGCTTGGATGTGAACCTGTAACCTGACCAGGACAGATCACAGATCACACAGGGGTTGAAATGATGGGGAGAAAAAAGCTTACAAGGTGTGGCAGCAGGTTTGCTCTCTCAGAGGGCTTTGAATCCCGAACAAACACATTGACATCAGGATGCAAAAACACCAGAATGGTTGCTCCAGTCTGGAAGCCTTCTCAATGTAAGAAGTGCAGCTATGTTTCCTTTCCTCTGTCATTTGCCTTCATTCCCCTTGGGCTTTTATATTTTCTTACTGGCTTGGTATCTTCCCTATCCATCAGTCCAGCGCATTCCATTAAGCAGCTTTTCTCGATTGACTAATGAGATACTAAATTTAGCAATGTTTTTATCACTGTCTTTTATTTCTCAGCTCCATTTCCTGCATTTTACTTGCTATTCTTCGATGATTACTCTGCTGTTACTGTATTTACTCTTGTATGCCTGTCACCTCACTGGCATTTCTTTGGTCAATTGTTACTCATCTCTCCTGTCCCGCTTTCATTGCCCACTCCTTCCCAATTCTCCTTGCCCTCTTACTTCATTCAGGTTTGTTCTACCATCTTCCCCACCCAGTACATCACTTTCCTCCTATGCCCAAGACCCCCTTTCAAAAAGTAAATAGAGGACAAAAGCATTTCTACCTTAAGAGAGCTGTCTAAGCTGGGCAGGATGAATCTTGCCAGTGGGGTTCTATCTCTGCTCCTTAACTACAGAAGTCTAACTAGGACAGAGAAGATGCTTAACTTGCAGAGAGTGAAGTGTAAGTAAGATGAATACCATTCATGTAAGCTACCAGGACTTAAAATGCTGAGTGTTAACACAGCTTGTGCTGCCGCTGTCATTACAATGACAGAAGAGTCATTTAGGAAGCTGTTTGAAAGTCCTAGGATTTTTGGCAGTTGTTTAACCCATGGCACTAAAGCTATTCAGAATTAACACATTTTTGAATCACTTTTTTGTGTGCTGATGATTAGCAGCATAAAATTCCAGGTGCAAGCTGGCCTTTTAATCCAAATAATAGCTTTTTCCCCATCATACATAAATACAGCCTTCACATATCAGTATGTTAACTGCAGTAATGCTATTCTCAGAAGATTAAAAGAAATATTCCTACTTTCATCTGCCTATCATATCCCAAGGCTGTGAGAAATTTCAGAATTAGCATAAATACCAGGCTAGATGTGTTCTTTCAGCTTTTACTTAAAGGAATTGCTGTATTCTTGACACCTGCTTATTTCATCCTTCGAAATTGTAATCTGTGAGAATAAAGTCACCCAAGGACAAAAGTAGGAGCTCTGTAAGGGATTACTTGCTTCTGATGTGTGGTGGCTTTACTGACGTAACTCACAGACACTGAGATTGACCCAAGATTATTAATTTAAAACTTCCTGGGTCATTTCATGCTGGTTTTATGAAGTGAGTGAGATAGTTTTCATTGACAAGGTTTTCCAACACACTGTGTATCACAGAATATTAATAGAAATCCATGTGGTTCTGCCAGCATAGATGCTGAGGCCACTATTGGCCCAGTTCAGAAGTCCTGTGTAACCTGGCTCATTTTGCAGTACAGCTGCCCAGACTTTTACTGTGCACACAGGCAGGGCATGAGTGCACTGTGCTCTAGCCACTCTCTTGCAGTGAGAGTGTCTGCCCTTGTCTTGTGGCATTTTGAGTTTAGGTACAGACAGTTGGCACAGGATGGCCAAAGTACTGCACTTCTGAACACTAATAATTTGTTCATGTATCCACACCCTCCAGGAGGTATTAATGGCACCATGTCTGTTTACCCTGTGGTATTTACTGGTATAGCACAGTTGGGTGAATGTAGCTTGATGGTGCTGTGCATGCCCAACAGGATGATTCCCTGTGTCCATGTCTGGTATGTTTGGATGTTCATATAAATACGCTGTTAGCAAAATAAGCAAAAGAGATGTGTCATTAAAAGCAGAGCTACAAGATCTTCATGAGAAGATTGGGCTGATGTCCATATCCAAATAGCTAATCACTAACTCTGCATTTCCTACACAGAGGAGTGGGAGAGATTGGAAAGCTAAACTTAAGCAGGGAGAACAGTTGCAGGTAAATATGTTTATCAATAACCTTAGAAAGATTCATGGCAGTCTCTCACTGGCAATTAACCAGGCAATGGCTTGGACAGAATCCTTATCACAAGAATTACCTGTATTGCCAGCTGAATACATACCCTGCTCTTATGTGCTATGGGCTGCTGCTACTGAGTGAGATGTTCTAGCTTGCTGCAACAGTTATTAGGGGGGAGGAGAGGAATTTTGGATAAACAGATCTGAAGATACACAAATAATTGGAGGGAGAGAAGGTGCATGTCTCCTTTCTGTGTGTGCCTACATTTTTGTGGATTTTTAAATATGTATTTTATACTATATGTGAAAGTTCTAAGAATCTGCTAACGTTTCTAGCTTAGAAATGTGAACCATGCTGACGTGACGTCTTTGTTTTTTCTGGTGCAACTCCTGTGAGTCTTGATGATATGCATGATAAATCTTTCACCTTGGCAGAGAGAGGGGGAAGTGTTTAATATTTAACCAAGGTTGTCTTTTACTTCAGCATCCATTGACAGGGGACTGCAGTTACAAATATGTAAAACTGTGTTTGTTTTTGCTGAGAGGAGTGCTTGGAAGGAAAAGGGATAACCTTTCCCCAAGGAATAAGTCTCAACTACAACAAAAGATGAGACTGATTTGGAATAGATCAAATTAAGCCTACATCACACTGAAATAGTTTAATACTTGTTTAAATAGAACCATATTTAAAGCACAGTAGTTACAACAGTGGCTTTTGAACCAGTGAGGTTAAGTTGTGCAAGTCACTGTACACTGTGCACTGTGTCACTTGCTTGCTCGAGTTCTCATGCCAGACTGTCTGATTTTCCCATGGGGAGCAGTGTGTCAAGATTTGTGTCATATGATCTCCTGTTTACTGAAGAAAATGGACCACTGAACCAGTTATCTGAATTCACTGAATCACTCATAATCTTTATGGTTAGAAAAGCCCTCCAAGATCGAGTCCAGCTTTTACCTGAACACCACATCAATTAAACCGTAGCACTAAGTGCCATATCCAGGTTATTGAACACTTGCAGGGATGGTCACTTAATCAGTTCTCTGGGTGGCCTATTCCAATGGCTGACAGCCCTTTCAGTGAGGAGTATTTTCCTGATGCCAACCTGAACCTTCTCTGTCACAGCCTGAGGCTGTTTCCTAATGTTACCTGGGAGAAGAGGCTGACCCCCACCTGCTTTCAGGCTCCACCCTCCTTTCAGACAGTTGTATCCTGCTTTCCTCCAGGCTGAACACCCCCAGCTCCCTCAGCTGCTCCTTACAGGACTGACTTTCACCTTCCCCAGTTTTGCTGCCCTTCTCTGGACATGCCCCAGCACCTCCATGTCCTTCTTGAAGTGACTCTCAGTCACAGACACTTGCTACAGTCATTTTTTCATATGTACAGATTCTTCTATGCTAGATAAGGATCACATTTACACTTTTGCATTTAGTTAATTTACACCACTGGAAAAAACTGCTGCTGGTGATAGTAAGCATCCTGCCTGGCCTGCTTTTTGTCCTTCTCATAAATTCAGCAGAGCTTTTAAAGAGAAAGGATAGAAGTTAAAAAGACTTAGCCCTAGCAATCTTTTTTCATTAATCCTTAATACAGCTGAGCTGCATCTCAGGTCAGCTGCAGGTAGGAAGAAGTTGCGTGTTATAATTTCCTCTATTCAATGCATTTTTCACAAGTCCCAAACTAATTATACTTGTCCTAGTGAAGTGTGTATTAATCATTATTATAACATTTTCTCTCACTGGGTTTCTACAGTATCTTAGCAATCTATAGACATAAGCCCACTGCCAGAATGCTGTAGTCTTGCAGATAAAAAAAATCTACTATGCCTTTGAAAACCCAAACAAACAAGAAAAAAACCCCGTTTTTTTCACAGCACTAAAATCTCTTGGTATAAAAGATATTATGAATAGGGTATTAAAGTAGAATTGAGATGCCTATGGACTGAAGAGCTGGAGATTTCACAGAAAATGAGTGGGCACGTGCAGCTCTCTGAGCTAGAATTGCTTTTGAGTTCCTAATCTTGGTGATTCACGTGGGTTTCCAGCAGCACTCAGGGAAAGCCCTGTGGGAGCGCGTGCTCTGGAGTGACGCTGTGCCTGCCTCTTGCAGATGCGGACGACGCGCAAGGTGTCGGTGTGGCCCGTGGGGCTGGTGGGGGGCCGGCGCTACGAGCGCCCGGTCGTGGAGAACGGCAAGGTCGTCGGCTGGTACACGGGCTGGAGAGCTGACAGGCCCTTTGCCATCGACATGGCAGGTGAGGATCATTTATGATACATCAATGCTTCCATTTCTCAATTCGAGCAGCTTCTTAAACTTCCAAAGTGCTGGCAGAGTGTGCAGCCCTTTGGCACTAACGATCCTGGAAGTCTAAGCTTGTACATCTTGTCTAATTAATTTGCTGCTTGGTGGCATCTGAACTTAATTTGTTTTTGTTTTTATGTGGCATCTTGGCTTTTATGTTGCATGAATTGTCTGTCTGAAACAAGTTAATTGTAAATTAGTCCATCCTAGCAATTCCTGCAAGGAGTCTCTGCCTGTCATTTTGTCATCAGTCCAAACCAGGCAGCATAAATGCAGACCTTCTTAGACCTCATGTTGTAATATGCTACAAAATTATTCATGTTGCACTGTTTATTCGGAATGACAGTGATAACTGTAGATGGATATAGTTTGAAACACTGGGCTTAGGGGAAAAAATCACTGACAGCTGTTGCCTGGTAGATGAAGGCAGAAAAGCTTCAATGGATCTAATCAATCTTCTGCAGTGAAGTTTGCACACCACACAGCTCTGTCTTACTGACAGTCCGTGCTTAGACAATCTTTTGTATACATTCACAACTGCCACATGAATCACCACTGTGCAGAGGTCAAATTTCTGATATAGCACAAGCTGGTTTCCCAGGAAATGATATGGTATTTGCACTTAGACTGTACTCAGGAGGGAAAAGTAGGAATACAAGGGCAAGAATGGGATAGAAATAGCCACCTTTTTTTTTTCCCTTATGTTTTGGGGGAGAGAAAAGGCCAGTATACGGTTTTTTCTCATCTTCACAGAGTACTGTATATTAATTGAAATGATTTATAAAAATATGTATTTGCAGGTGAACTGGTTAAAAAGAGTAAATAAAGGAGGACTAAGAGTTGTTAACACCTCAAAGACAAAAAGGTTACCAGGTGAATTTTTCTATACTGTAGAGGCATTTTAAGTCAATAGTACCACTTGGCATAAAAATCAGTACTTGGGCACTCAGATGAAGGCAATTCCTCAGGGGTGAAGCAGGTATTCAATGCCCGAAGCCATGCAGCGTGTCGAGGACTGTAGCTGTGCAGTTTAACAGTCCCTGTGGATTTGCAGATACATATTGGTACTGTACTCTAGAAGGGATTACTGATGGCATTATAAAGGTGAGAGCATGGTTCGTAATTCATTAGCAGCAGGCAGAAAGCCATTACATAGCATCGGCCAAGGGACTCTAACCCAGACATGAAGATATACATGGAAAGTTCTTAAGTTGTTCACCTTGTAGATGCTGGCTGAATCACTGGCATGAGGGAAAAGCAGCTCCATTAGGAGCATTACTTGCTTGTGCTTTGACCAAAGTCATGTAAGGGAGGGTCATAGAGATAAAAAAACTCCCTAAACTTTTAGAGTACAATAAGTTATTGCACAACCACAAAGAGTTACTACTTTGTATGAGAACTTTTATTAGTCTTCAAGAAATACTGAAGAAATTGAATTTCATTTTTAATTTCAGCTAAGAGAGAAATGGATGCAGTGTACACTGCTAAAAAATGATGTGAAATTTGCATCTTCATTCCCCTCAGGAATACAGTGGCAGGGCACAAACAGAACAGAACTGCAAATCCAGAACTCTATAGGTGTCTGAGCAGGTGCAGGCTACAGGATGTATGTCAATATGAAGTCTCCTACACTTGCCCTTCTCTCCTGACTTCCCAACACACCTGCAGGGACTTGCTACCAAACCTAAGTCTATGCTGTAGTCCATCACTGGCATTTTTCCATTTTTTCATATATAAGCAACTTAAGTTATACCAAATGCTGCACATAAGGATCTCTTTTAAAAATATTGCCATGCAAACAGTATAGGTGTATACAGTAATACTGATATGGAGACCTATCAGCTGTCTACAGTTAATGTTCCATGCTCATGTCCTAGTGCAATGGTAAGGAGGCTCCCTTTGGTTTAGTGAACATTCTGTCACACTGATTTTCACAAGAATTTTTTCATGAGGCTGGGTATGAAACAGAGTGATGGCTTAAAAGGTTTGGGATCACTCATTTAACTTGTAGCTGTTCAGAAGAAGCACATCCTTGACTTTAAGCGCATAAACTTCTTATTCTAGACAGCAAAATGCAAGGCCAAATTCAAATTACTGCAAGTGAGACTAGCTGGCTCATCTCCACAGATTCTCTGAAACACACTTGCATATGGCAATCACATTAGGTCAGTTCATTAAACATTGGTTATTTGAGAAATTTGTGCCTGACACTGCTATTCTCCAATGCTAAACTGGATTCAGAAAGCAAAGTATCTGTTTCCTGTGTTGCTTCTTGCCTGGCAACCAACACACCATACGAATTAGTTCAGGCATTTCCAGAGTTCTGCTTCAGTTTTTAATTGAGGTGGGTTCTAGAGTTTGACACAGACTTGTTCATCTTCAGGGAGGAAAAGTGAGAGAGAAGGTGGAAAGCAAAAAGGTGACACTGAGGTAGGCACTGTGTTACTTAGTATGGATCTGATTTCAAGTCTTCTATATTAAATGTTGTTGTTTCACTTCTGGCCTGTTCCTAGGGCCAGAATTTTGGATTACTCAAGAAGAAAAATTAGATTGTGATTCTTCTAATGTGAAGGTTGTTCAAGAAGGCAGATGCTTGCTTTGCATTAGCATTCCAGGAGCTACTTCAGTCACAGAGATAAATATGTGACTGTAGCTCAGTCTGTAGGCCAGCAGATTTTGGACTTGGGGTCCAGAGCTCATCTACTGTGCCCTAGGCACGTCTGCTAGGGCCTGAGCAACCATCTTTTTTATTAAATTTTTAAAAATTTTGCTATAGTCATGAGACCTTCAGTACATCTCATCTTTCTTAGGGTTCCCTGAGCAAAATGCCAGTCTATTCACAGCACTGTAAAACATGGCATATTTTGACTGAATCTGAGAGAGCCACTCCTGGAAGTCACAAACAAAAACTTTTAAGTGGCTATGGCAGCCAGCACTCAAACCCCCCTCCCAAAAGCAAAACAAAACACCAATCTCCCCTCTCATCTAAGGATAAATAATATTTTAAACATTGAGTTTATAATCAAGTGCCTCTTTCATGGAGAATTAATGTCAGCAGCTGCCTTTGTTCCTAACTACAAAACCTCCCGGTTAGCCATCTCTGCCTTGTTGCAGCCCAAAAAGTACACCACAGGGAGAACAGAACTTGAAAGCCACAGAGCCCAAGCCAAAGGTAGGACCCTGATCTATGTGGAAACCAGCACATCTGTTTCAACATCCACACTGAGCATTAGCATTTGTGCACTCTAGAAATGACGCTCAGCCTTCAGCTACTATCCTATCTAGAACACCCAGGAAGCAATGGCATTAACCATGGCAACAAACCTTTAAACCCTGGCTCAAGTTTAACTGGATGAAGAAAAACAGTTCTGTCTTTTAACAGAAGCCATTGATCTAACGCAAGTCAAGGTGTGAATTAACAGAAACAGCTTACATTGAAAGAAGAACAGATGTAGTATCTGCTATGTCTTCCAGGTATCTTGTCCTCCAACAAATTAATTCTTATCTAGGTGGCTCTTCAGCCAATTAAATTTGCAATCTTGCATTAAACACCAAAAAACCCCCGAAACACCTCTTCACACTCCACCTATGAAATTGTCTTGTGGCATTTCATGTGAAATCATGCCCAGTATGACCTTGTAGGAATAATGACTAAGTACAATAACTGTATGCATGTAACCACTCTTTAGTTATGCTACACTGGAGACAGTAATCCCAGACAAATCCCTGTTTAGAGATAGAAGTCCAAACAACAGTGCTTTTAATCTATTACCACAGGGTCATTATCTACCGAGAGAAATAATTAGTGCCAATCTGGTCAAAACCTGAGTTGTCTCTTCTATTTCTGACACCAAAATGATACATCTTATAAAACCAACTTAAAGTTGTCACTAGAAAGTAGTTTTCTCCCAAGTCCATCTTACAAAATGTCATACATGTGAAAATAAAGCCCTTACAAAGCAGAGCTGAAGAACTAGAGAGCCAGGAGAGAAGTCTCCTTGAATTATTTTATCTCTTCAAGTTGCTGCTTTATGGGATTCTTTTAACAAACAAAGACTGCCTGGACTCTGACCAAGGAAACAAACCTCAGGCCAGTCAGTGCACGTCCTTGCCACCTCCAACACTCAGTTTATAATTTAACTTTTACTTGATGGCTGTTTAGACAGCACCCTCAAACGACAATTTGCAATAGCATGGTAGCAAGGGCACGTGTCACATGGAGGGGCCACAGCCCACTTGAACATCTGTGTGCAGGAGAAGTCCACCCTCAGAACTCCGTGCAATTTTCTCAGCAGAGGAGCAAGCCTTGCAACAAGAGGAATTATGAGAAATTAATGTATGGATAAGTATAGGCTATGGGTCCAGAGAGCCACACTGACACCACAAAGATAAACAGGAGAAAATGTTCGTCTTCTGCTTAGGATTCTTCCTGTGCACTAAAATCTAGGACACTAATTTTGGTGTTTACTTCATTTTCTTTTTTATGCATGGGCAGCTTGAATCTTAAATATACTTTTAAAGAAAGAGCAGCTCACACAGCTGATCAGGGTTCCAAAAATGCCTTCCCATGCAAAATAACTTTTTTCTTTTTTTGGTACCCAAAATTATTAAAGCCCAGTTGCATCCAAAATTTATAGTTCGTTTTATTTGAGGAAAAAAGGCCAACAAAACCTAACCAAAACCACTAAACTGAAGCAGACCATTTTGTTCATCAGTACTAAGTCTCCGGTCCCCTTCTGAGGTGCAGCAAGCTGGCTGTACATACTGTCTGTAGCTGAGGGAGTTGAAACTCTCACCCTCAGCTCTTCCCAAATGATTACCCTTGGCAACCAAGAGCACTGGGATAGAGCCCACCTTGTGCTCCATCATGCCAGGCTACAAGCAGTAAGAAGCAAGACTGCACTGCAGGGTGTGGGGAAGCCCTGTCCATGCAGACACCTATTCTCTACCTCAGGCAGGACAGGATGTATAAAGCTACATAAAAGATACCACGTATAAAAGTTTTCTGTGTCCATCAGTGAACTGGGACCTCAGTTTACATCCAACCCATAGTCTTCATAAGGGTCTAAATCTTTATTGAAAACAAAACAAATTTTCTGGTGTCTTCCTTTGCTTTCCTACAAGCAAGAGCATGATAAAGTGGTTTCAGTGCACCTTTCTTTACATGTGATGTAGCAATTACTTCCTTATGTTTTCCTCTTCAAAAGGCTCCCATAAAAATCACAGATACTTTCAAGGAAAATACAGTAGCAAGACAAAAAGGGGTCAGAATTACAATAAGTTATAGAAATTTATGCTCAATTTTAAACTGTTAAAATTTTAATACTGGCTTTAGAATTAAATGTTTTTGGAGTTTTCCAGAACTGATGTCAAAACTGTTACTACTTGTGTTATAAAGAGACAGCTGGAACCATTCTGAACTGATGAAAAAAGGATTTCTTTGGTAGGCTTGGCAGTCAGACAAAAGGAGTTAGTTACAAATGTAATTTTTCTTTACAAGTCTATCAGTATATTTTTTGAGTCATAGTTAAGGAAGCATACATATGACTGAGATTGCTGAAGGCAAATGGGAGGGTTCTATAAATAACGGCAAATTAGAGATTAAGGGGAACTTCTCCAGAGAGGGTGAGTTTGTTCAAACCAGTGATTTCTCAGTTTGCAGTCTCCCTTCAAGGAACCTGATGCATGTTAGTAGAGCAAATAACTGCAGAGAGGTGTGTACATTGAATAAATCCTTTGAGCTGTGCTGTGCCAGGCTCAGACCAGCTGAGACTGCCTGGCAGATCACTGATGCTAAAAGCCATTCCCAAGGCAGAGCATTAGTATGACCTGTCTTTCCTCAATAAGGATGTTAAAAATCTACAAGCTAAAGCTATCTAAATATCACAGTTGTAACATAATTTAACCTTTTTTCCCGACTCTCACCTTGATGTGTAGAATGGTTTGTACAGTATAAATTTAATAAATTTTATTTTACTTATAATTGAGTTTCGTTTCTTAATTAAAAATAGAAAGGAAGAATAACCCAAGATTTTAGCAATACCTGACTTTTCGGGCAAGAAAGCATGTATTACCTACGTGATGGGAAATAGATTAAACATGTTGAAAATATGGTGCAATTAAAAAAATCTGATTGTATCTTAAGGGCAAAACAAAGCAATACAATACAGGATGTACAAACCTACTAATTACTGTCTATCCACATAATCAAATGTACACATTTTTAAAAAGAACATGGGAGATTTCTAGGCATAACTGCACAAAAATGTAAGGCCTAAAGGTTTTTCTCAACCTTTTCCCCTGTCTTCCTTTCTCCAAGGATTTGCTGTGAGTCTCCAAGTGATCCTGTCACATCCCAAAGCCGTATTCAAGCGTCGTGGTTCTCAGCCAGGAATGCAAGAATCTGATTTTCTGAAACAGATAACAACAGTGGAGGAACTGGAGCCAAAAGCAAACAACTGCACAAAGGTACTGATCGCCACACTTTGTGAAAAGCTTTTGTGTCATCTCTGTAGATGACTTTACTGACACACGTTATTTTCTAGGTTCTTGTATGGCACACCCGAACAGAGAAAGTGAATCTAGCTAACGAGCCAAAGTACCACCTGGACACAGTCAATATTGAGGTATGACGTGGGGGGACAGTCCCACGGCAAGGGCAGGACAACGGACGCACCAGCGCGTGTTCCAGTTCAGACAGCAAAAGTCATCTGCTTCTGCCTGAGACCTGACAGGCTTCTGTGGAAACAAAAGGAAGCTTTCAGAGACTCTAATAAGCAAATCAAGTGGGTATGCTTTGTTCTAACTTGTCTGCATGCATTTCTGAACTCTCAGCTTAATAAACTGACACTTACCTTTGTTTTAATGCTGTTTCCACATAAAGAAACATGGCTGCAATGGAGTATTTTCAAAATCATTATTTATGTATATACCTTTCGTATTTATCCAGCATAATGGTGTAATTATAAACTGATTTTAACTCACGAACTGTTGGTCTAAATATCTGTATAAATGGATCCTCCAAACTGAACATGTTTTACTTCATTAAAAGTAGTGGTCAAATAGGTCACACAATATTAAATAAAAACCCCACAATCATTTACGGATTTATCCTTTTAATATAGGGAAATAACATTTTATCATTACGAGGCACCATAAAATGTAAACACAATCACTGTCATAAACCTGGATCTCTCTGCAAGACAAAATATATCTGTTCACATGGAGTTACCTTGAATGCATATTGTGCTGTCAGTTCTCAGCTTTAACACTGTGCGCCTGCCTCCTGAGCCAGGTCGGAGACCTTACCACAGGAAACTCAAATGCATCAAATGCTCATCTTTAAAAGAATAAAATATTGATTTGTAGAACTACAGTAACATCCAGGTTTATCTTTCTTTCAATAACCACATTCCCTGTTATGCACACCATAACAACATCACAGTGAAATGTATGATGAAACAAAATTTGATACACTAGAAAACATTGCTCAGTGATACATTTACATTCTATTTATATATGATTAAACATTTGTTCATACAGTACCTTCTACAGGATTACTGGGTAATTTTGGGGGGTTGGGGTTCTTATTTTTGGATATTACTAACATGATAGCTACATCCCTTATATGCAAACATTTGATCTAGAATTTTGAGGGAAAAAAAATCAGTATGTGGTTAAGCAGCTTCTTAATATGGTCTATGAAATCATATGCATTGTATGAAAATGCTTCCAACGATGTATAAATATATTCTTGATCTGCTTTTCACTACATCAAATTTAAATCAATATAGACCACAACACGGTCAGTCAGTTATATTCTTAATCTGAACAGCTGGGGAAAAAGAAAAAGAATATATATGTACATGGAAGGAACAGCAAAAGTAAATGTATTTGAACAAGGAATGTTAGGTGGCTGTTCTGGGAAAGATTTCTATTGCAACTTTCATTTCCACAGTTGTGTGCTGAGAGTCTGGCCCGAGGAGCTTCCAGTCCATCCTGCGGCTGTGCTGGGGGGCTGGCCAAAGCCCATCACGTTGCTGGAACTGCTGAGGTTCATTCCAGCCATTTGCTGATTCATCTGCAAAGCATACACACACACAAGCCTGGTTAGCACTGGCACTGAAAACACAGCATGCTGCTAGCCAAAAGAAGTCCTGCCTACAACCAGTCACCCCGTAACACTTCCCTAAAAATATTTCTCATTAAATAAAAATACTGACTCCATCTAAGTTTCTGAGCTTTTTCTCACACTACCAGCTTTTCTCAAGTCCTTCAACCACCAACATACATCACTTGATGGGCTGCAGCACTTGGTGTATGTGTCACATGAGAACTGACAGCATGTGAAGGAGGTGGCCAGTGTGGCTGGTTGATAAAAGTTTGCTTTCACAGTTTTAAAGCTAATGAACAAAATTGTAGCAACTGCGATAAAGGAACACCAAAGCCAGTAATATAGTCTTGTCTGCACTTGAAACTCCAGATTTATTTTTTTTCCAGCAACATTTCTTTGGAGACTTCATAATCTTGACTACACCAGTTTTTACAGAAATTGTCCATTTAGGTGAAAATCAACAAAGAATGATGTGGATTTATAGACTTGAGTATTATTTAACCATCCTTGCTAAAAAATCTACTCCAGACACTGTAATTCCTTAAAAAAACCCGAGTAAAATAATCCACATGAAATTAAATTCACATGAATTTAACATCTAGTTAAAGGTGGGAAAGAGTTCAAAATTCAGCACATTCATTTCAGGGCTGTTGCAAAATTATTTGTAGTCTTTACAAATACTTAGTCACTGTAATTTTAAGTGCTCAATGTCAAAATGAGTTTGAGAACAAAAGAGCATTTGGAGCAATTAATAATCAGAGCCAATGTACAGAGATGTTGGATAAGTAACATTTGATTCAACCTAAAGGCAGCACTAGGTTAAAGTCAGAGTTCATTTAAACGCGAGCAAACCATACCAGGTTGCAAAATGAAACTGAAACACTGGTGAAAAATTTAAGTAAACTGCAAACTAGTGTTTCAGGGTAAAATTAATTTCTGTGTACTTTCACACAGAACTGTGTATCTGCAGAAAACAAGCCACCACTGAACCTGGAAATATAAAAAAAAAGCTGATGAAAATATGCTTTACTCAGTGGTTCATCTCTTCTCGAGTAGAATTCTTAAGCAGCAGACTGTGTAAAACACATCAGTCTGGTAAAGCAAGCTCTCCCCCTTTCAACTAAAGTCAGAGTTTAGATCAGAGTTCTGCAGACTGTGGAATGTCATCATACTGACTACATCTGATGTGCAAGGGGTACAGGAACATATGAAGAGCTTGTTCTAGGAGCCAACTTTTAGCATGTAGTTGGTAAGAGGCAAGATTTTAATTTCAAAGCTGACGCAGGTCTTTTCAAAGCTAGCTACCTAGGAAAAGACTGCCACCAGTATATCCACAGGTATTTTTTGATCTGACATTTTGAAATTCTCACCTTTAAGAATTACTTTTCAAAGCAGAATGACAACCTGTATTTTCAAACAAGGGCTGTTTTATCCACATAGCAAATGCTGTTTACCTTCATAAATGTTCACACCGTAAGATGGAGCAGAACAGTAAATTCATATAATCAAATTTAAGTCAGTCACTAAGGTTCTCTTCCTGCATTACTAAGTAAGCAGCATGGATTTATTTTATGGTTATCATAATGCAAACAATAGCATGAAAAAAACAGTTGCTATCATCCATGCTGAACTCCAAGGGAATAATTTAGGTCTGATCCTTCTGCCTCACCCTGCCCGAATAAATGCTCAAATACCCGATTTTAAGATGTTTCCTTGGAAAATGTAAAAATACAGTACTACATGTACATTAATGCTTCTAGAGAACCTTTTAAACATGCTAAAAAAATAGGATGGAAATGCTACAGATAAATAACAGATGCAACTAAGAAAATTATCTACAGGAAAATGTCAAGAGCACAAAGCACTTCACATTCCACCAAAATTTATCCTGAAATCTGTGAATGAAAGTATTCATTGTTAATGGCTATCTTCAAGCAGTTAAATTCTGCTTTTAGTTAAAAGGCTGTGTTTATATTTCAGAACTTTGTAACTCGAGCTAAGCTTTTTACCTGGCTGGCTCAGATGACAGGATGAGAAGAGCTATGGAAGCAGAGAACTGAGTTTGGTCTACCTCGGCAAAATTATTCTCTGCTTTCGTAGTAGTTATCTTCCATTGAACTATTCACCGGTTTGTTAACATGTGCCTCTGAGCAGTTCACAGTCCAGTAGTCTTTAACTTCGCTACACTTGACCTTCCTCCTACAGCCACACATTTTGTATCAGAAAAGCATCATCCTTCCTAAAGCACTCTTGTCTGGGAATGGCCAGTCTTTACCTGAGAGAGGTTCCATTGAGCTTGTTGGTTTTGTTGCAATCCATACTTATTTTGTGGTGGTGTGACCATCTGTCCCACCATTCCACCTTGAGGTCCAACGACAGTTTGAGGAAGTCCCATCACACCAGTTGGTGCAGTACCAGTAAATCCGTTGGGCATTCCCACTCCTACCATCACACCTGTGCTTTGTCCCATGACTGGCACTGATTGTCCCATCATGTTTCCCATCATCCCAGTTGCTGCTGGCACAGGAACTCCCATGGCTGGAAAGCCTTGAAAGTGAGTTGATGGTTGTGTGGTAAACGGCATAGAAGACGACCCCATGAACATACCTGTATCAGAGAAGGGAAGATTTCAGCAGAAGTGTCTTGTGATTTTCTTCCCCCATCCCGTAAATCAGAAGTGCACCAAAATAATTGTAAAGATAACTTTGTACAACTGCCGATTTAGCTAATGGTAAAAGCAAAAAATTGCTTTAAAACTCTCCAAGGAAAGGGCGAGATTAGAAAACGTGGGATTAACTGCCAAGAAATGTTTGGCATCCCTGGGGTGAACCAGAATCTTTCAATTGCTGTACTGGAGGTCTTTGTTCACACAAACACAGCTAACCAAAGCTCTGACAGTTCTGTAGGGATCCTGACAGCCTGCTGGCTGCACACTCAGGTGCTGCACAGAGACCCTCACTGATGAATTACATGGCAGAAGCAGACTTCACAAATTTTTCAGTAAATTTTACATTTGATAATTTGAACAGCTATAAATAAATTAAAATCACATCTATGTTTTTCTTTAGCATCCTTACTACACTTCAGTAATTTTTCTCAGTTTTATAAAAGCTGAAAATAAAAACCTTCATTTGAATATAGTCAGCAGATATCCAACCTTAGCTTTATACTTGTAGAAGATAACTTTTCTAGATAAAGATTAAAATAGGACTGCACAGAAACCTTCAGAACATTATTTACCCGGAGCATTTTGCTGCTGCATTGTTCCTGTGCCATACAGTGATAAAATGGAGTCTTTGGAGAGCTGTTTCTTCGCTGACTCTTCGGATTTTGTTGTTTGCTCAGTAAATAGATCAAGATCCCCGGCTGCTCCAGACAAGGTGGCAGCTGCTGGTTTAGTGGAAGTGCTCTGGGAAATAAAAGACAAGACAGACTACTGAAAGAAACCAGCAAATTATGATGTTAAATATTTACTGTACAGCCTTGCCCCTCTACTTAATAAAACCTCATTAATTTACAGAAACTAAGTGAATGAAAATTTTAAAATATGTGGTATGACTAAAGACAGAAAAAAGCAGTACAGGCAATATGGAAAGACCATCAGACCAGATAGAGGTTACAAAACAAAGAAAACTAAATCCTCAACCAGCTTCAGCGCATACACATATAGATTATTCATTCCTGTAGCTTCTACATTTTTCATCAGTGAGAAGCATAAATCAAGAGCTGGAGTTAGATTATGAAAAATAATTAGGAAATCAATAGGGAGATTAAAATTCACATCTCATTAATCCTCTCATAGGCAGAATAGATTAGAGAAAAGCTAAAACAAAAGATTTAGTGATTTGAAATGTATCTTTGGAGAAAAGGCAAAATTTTGGTAATCTACTTCAAGTAATGAAATTTCTAAAATACATTGTTTATAATTGGCTTAGTGTTCTTTAAGCACGTTTCATTTATTGAGAAAGCATAATTATCTAAAACTTACTGCAATCTGTAACTGAAAAACTAAAATAAAGGCAGGCTGGCAGGCTTTGTACTGCTCTTGCAATAGAAAGTTTTGTAAACAAATTACATCCAGGTGTCTCTCAGTGTTGTTACATTGCTGCTCATACCCATATAGTTCCATATGGGGGCCTTCTCGGGTAACCAGGCAATACACAGGTTCTTGTTATATTCTTTAAAATACACAACTCATCCTGTTACCAGTGGGAACTTTTAATGCAAATTAACTGCATCCACAGAGAAAAAGAGCCAGGACTGCAAATCATACTTAAACAATGGCCTTATTTTAGTCCAGCTAAATGATCCCCAACTGCTTAGCATATACCTACTGCATCCACAGCTTGTGTGTTTCAACTCTTCCACACCAAAGCAAAATCTTCCTTGGAATACCACTGTCAATGAACTCAACATGTAATCAGGTCTGTTTATTGAGATCCCATACCCAAGTTTATCAGACAGACAAGAGGACACCACAAAATACACAGATATGGAACACTCCTGTGATCTTCCTTAAAGCAACTATCTGTGATCTGCTGCTTTTGCTGGTGTGCTGCTGACTAAGCCCTGAAAAGTCCACTATGGTTATACTGGATTTGTTACAAACACCACAATACAAATGTTCAATATCCAGCTTCAAAAAACACATGAACTGTGTGACTTCTGAAGTGCTAAAACCTCTAGAATAAAGCAGTGCCATCGATTAGGGGTAAAAAAAAAAACACAGAACAATTCTGTTACCAGCTAAATTTGCCAGAAACCAGCAAGAGAAAGGAGTGCATTCACACTGTTGATGGTGAAAAATTTCCAAAACTGCTGTAGAAAGGGAAGAGAAAAAACCAGCAGGCAGTAAGGAAGATGTTTGCTTTTCTCTAGAAGGCAGAGCTGGAAACCTGGAGGTCTGATACTGCTACGTTTACAACCTAAGATTAAATGTTCATTTAATGTCTCTTCATTCGGTTTGGTTTTGGAAGATCCTCAAAGGAGCCAAAGCACCAGAAAAGCACTCCCTGAAGTGTTCATCAGCTGAATAAATGGAAGATACTGCAAAATACATGGCAAGAAAACAACAGGTGGCATCCAAGTTAAAAAACAACCAACATTGACATGATTTTTGTATCTCTAACATTGTCATGCTACCCAAGACCTCTGTAAAAACACACCTGGCATTCATATAATCATTTTCCTACACACAGTACTCTCAGACAGTCATTATGCTAAACCTAAATACTCATCAGGTGCTTAAGTATCATACTTATAAGCAGTTTCATTATATCAGTGCAACAGAATTTTTCCTACAAATTGAAAGGGAGGTGGCAACAGAGGAAATGAAAGAGGGAAGTGGACAGTGGGACACATGGAGTTGAGAGGACTGCAGGAGAGAAAAAAGCACATGTGCACTTTCCTGCTACCTGCATGTCTCTGGCTCTGGCTGGTATCTAGCAAAGCAGGGATAGCCTGTAGAAAAGCCAGGCCTCTACTGTTTTCCATTTGTATGGTGATAAATAATGGCCCCACACAACATTTTCAATTTCACCCTCCTGACTGGAAGAGCTACCTGCATAGGGAAAACAGAGCCCAGCACATAATTATTCTTATGCAAGCAAGGTACTAAGTACATTTTTAAGGTCTTAAATTCTGTATACAATGCTTACTCTTTTTATCTTTGCACTGTAAATGGACTTGATGTTTATTTCAACTCTTCCTGGTTTTGATTTTGCATATTTTGTTTTCTAGACATCTACCCAGTTCCATTAAAAATAATCAACTGTTATTTCCTGGTAATAACTGATGAGGAAATGAGCACTCAACTATATTCAGTTCACTAGGAAAAACACTAAGAAATCTCATCTGTTCTCTTGCTTTTTGGAATTATCAGCAACATCTGAAAAAGTCAGATTAAGATTTCTATCACTTTCTCAGATCACATCCAAGAACATAATTAACCTTACAATATGATTAAAAATGCAACTTTATTTTTTGATGCATGCCCAGTACTCACAACAAGCAACACAGTGTTTCCTTTGCAATCATCCTTATCTAAAATAAGGATGAAAATATTTATCTTCCCTGCAGTCCCACTTCTAACTCCTTCTTCAGATTTCCCTTCTCTAGAATTCAAATTAAATTTCTGTTCATCTAGACTGTTTAGCTGACCCCTTCTGATTCTGGAGTATGATGCCAGCTCTTCCACTGTGCTCCACCTAAGGCATTTGAAGAACTGAAGAGTATAACCATGGGTCCATAAATGGTTTGGGTTGGAAGGGACCTTAAAAGTCATCAAATTCCAACCCCCAACATGCGCAGGTCACCTTTCACCAGATCAGGCTGCTCAGAGTCCTGTCCAGTCTGGCCTTGAACACTTCCAAGGATGGGGGCATCCACAACTTCTCTGGGCAACCTGTTTCAGAGTCTCACCACCCAAACAGTTAAGAACTTATTCCTAATATTTAGTCTAAAACTACCCTTGTTCAGTTGGAAGCCATTTTCCCTTGTCCTGTCACTAGACTTCCTGAAAAAGTGTCCCTCCCCATCTTTCCTGTAGTCCACCTTCAAATACTGAAAGGTCACTATAATGTGTCTCCAGAGCCTTCTCTCTTCTCCAGGTTGAACAACCCCAGCTGTCTTGGCCTCACTTCACAGGATCAGTGCTCCATCCCTCTGAGCATCTTTGTGGCCCCGCTCTGGACCTGCTCCAACAGTCCATGTCCTTCATACGTTGGGAGCCCCAGAGCTGGATGCAGCACTGAAGGTGGGGGGGTCTCATGAGAGTGGAACAGAGGTGGGGAATCACCTCCCTTGACCTGCTGGTCACACTTCTCCTGATGCAGCCCAGGATACTGTTGGGTTTCCAGGCTGAAAGTACACACTGTCAGCTCATATTCAGATCTGCATCCACCAGTGCCCCCAAGTCCTTCTGAGCACTTCCTTCAACCCACTTATTGCCCAGCTTGTAGTCACTTTCGGAATTGCTCTAACTCCATTTGAAGGAAGGAAACTTTTGCTTTCACATACCTGAAAATACAGACAGGGGTAAAATAAACATAAACAGAAGCTACAAATATTTCAACTGATCACATTGGAATAGGACTAAATAGCTCTCCAGTAAGACCCTGCTTAAATAATACTAATGATAAAGCAAACTTCTGAAACAATGCATTTTTACATAAAATCTGAGGACTTTGACACATTAACATCACCAAAACTGATTAGTAAGTTGAAGCTTGTCGGCCAATCTAAGGCAACCATACGAAGTACATACACCTGACCTCAGGGAAAAACAAGTATTTATGAGTATCTCTTTATCTAAAATATGCCAGCAAAGTTTTTCAGATATGAATCATGAAAAACATACACCATTTCTACAAAAATACACTTTTGTAGCCATTGAATTGATTCTCAGCTCCCAATACAGTACAATTCAAATCAGGCCCACAGAGACACACACACACACAAAATCCAAAAAAGTTTAAGTTGACTGGATTTTAGTATCCTCCTTGGAGAAAGACTTATGATAAATATTTCACTGAATTAATACTTCCAAACTTAATACCTCCCAGTTCTTTCCTTCTCTTCCTCCCTACAAATTTCACTGAAGAATTAAAATCACACTTTTGCTGGAAGACATATAATACAAAATTTGAAATTAACATCTGGCTAAAACAATTTAGGAAATTGTTTTAAGTACGGGTAAAAATTATAGACCCTTGCTCAGTTCCTATACAATGTCTGGCAACAAACCCTATTCTAATACCTATAATTTAGCTATGCCCACTTCACATGAAAAAACATCATTAAACATATGAAACGTTCTTCTTTCCTTTCTGTGGCCATGAATAATGCATAATTTACAGCACATGTCTTTTCTCTAGTTCTACCATAGGAGCTGCTTAAAGTAACTCTTCTTAAACCCTCCTGAGTTTGCTAATAGGCAAAATTCTATTAAAAAAAATTACTCTGTCACATATTGTTCTTTACCAGTCTTTTACAAATTCAACAGTTTGCATCAGCATCCAGCTATAAAGAACAGTGGGAAGAAACATTTTAAATGTTTTTGAAAACTATGATAAAGACACACATCTGAAAGCAGAGTCAAAGTGCTCATGATCATCAATGCTCAAGTCACATTTAAAAAGGAGAAACAAATGCTTTTTTTCACTTGAAAAACATGTCTTGGCTATGACAATGGACATAAATCCTAAGTTTTGCAGACGTCATGATGTTTCAGTCGCATAATAAAACATTCAAACAGACATTTCTGCGCTCCATAGTGCCATAAAACAGAGTGCATTTAGCATTAAATGCTGCCTTTCAGGTTAAAATGGAAAAGAAAAGAAGTCTTGTAAAAACTCAAGGGTCATACAGATCAGTTTGAGGGGCACCAATAAATTCCCTTCTTTTTCAGAAGAAAAGCTCTCAAATCCCACTGTGGCACCTCAGACACACCTACAATGCAGAATGTAATAGTAAATATCTCAGTGAGAAAGCAAGCCATGTTATTCCACATCTGATCCCCTTCTCCTACTTAATTTTGAAAAATTTCAATATGGTTTGTTAACAGATATTCAAACAAGTTCAAGCTAAGGTTTGACTATGGACTTCTACTTAAATTTTCCAATTTCAAGCATAGGAACTGAATGTTAGGGTTACTCAACTGCTGATCTGAGTTCATGCCCACTTCACCAATTACAGCCTCGCACAAAATATTTTTACATTATAATCGCACCTCTTATTTATTTCAAGAAATTTAAACAGACCAAGTCCTTACACCCTTTCATAATAAAATAGCCTGTATTCTCCTAACGCTTCTCTGAATCCCATACAACTTTTATCCATGTTGCAAGGTGAAGGATCTTACAAAATACTCCTAGCACTGCCAAATGAGAGGCAACTCTTGCCCAGGCTCAGTTCCCAGACTAGACACCACCATCCTGAAACAGAACACGTGCAAGGCCTTGATGATCCTGAAGAAAAACAAAGTAATATTCTCCTTGCCCTACTCGATAAAGCAAGCAACCCACATAATCACCACCAGAAACCTATCTTTTGCTACCTACCTGTGTTCCTGTCTCCTATCTGTAGAGATTATCTGATTACATTTTCTCCGAGATTACTGATTAAAAATGGAAGATAACCAAGAATTAAATCTTGCAATACACCATAAGGATTGTGTGCTTGATAAAAAAATGCTTGCTGAGAGTTCTGTTTGTTTCTGCTGATTACAGCACTCAGAAGAAACAAAAATGTCACTACAAATCTGGACAGGTTTGTTTAGAGCAAGTGAATATATTCATGCTTTCTAGTATATAAACAATGTGATACCAGATATTGAGAACAGTATTGTCCTTTCTACCATTTTTTATTCAATTTAGTAAGTACCATACTTAGTCTAGAAACTAGCACAAAGATGAACAATGTGTTAAAATATTCCTCTCACAAAAGGTCCAGTAACCAAATCTTTATCACAGAAATGCATTTAAAATGTTATATATACATACAATTCAGTATGCTTTAGCAGCTACTCCATTATTTAACCCATCCCTAGTCATCATCACCTAGGGTATCACCCCTTACTTTGCTTTTTTTCACTCTTAAATATTTAGACTTCTTTTGGATTTCTCGCATTCTATAGCTAAATAATTCTTTAACCAGCAGGTCACATCACATATCCATGGAATAGAAACAAAAGAAGGCTTAGAAACAAAAGAAGGCTTTTCTCTTCTTTCTCAGGCTGCTATTTTCTCCTGAGCACACAGTAACTACATACAGAAGTCATCATTTCCAGCTTCAGAATGGCTGGAAAGGGGGAAAACCAGAATTCAGTGCTACCCATTATGTATGGGTGCACATATTTACACATACATGTAACTAAACACACTTATTAAATTTTACCTGAGCAGGAGGTACTGCAGCTGCTGGTAAAGGATTAGAGATCATTGGGCCAAAGATATCCAGGTCATCATTCAGTGCTGTGACAGCAGCAGTGCCTCCATTTGTAACAGATGCTTCAGCTGGACCATCTAAAAAAGCAACAGAGTCACTTTTAAAGTGAAAATTATTAATATCTTAACACCATGAGAAAAATTAAAGCTGTCTATTCCCTCCTATCCTGCCTCCATCAAGGATGTGCTCTATTTCTGTGATATTTTTCAGACTGTTCAGATTTTGTAAAGACTTCTTTCCAGAAGAAGATGGCACATTAATGTCCTTCAGAAAAAAAACAAACAAAAAACAACCAATGGCAAAAAACCCACTTAAAACTTCCCCTAAGGACAACCACACCAACTTAGCAGTACACGCTAGTCATTTCTCAGGAGTCTCTGCACACCAACATTTTTAGTAAGAATTTAAATAGATATCTTACTGAGAAGGTCCAAATTTGGTAGCCACGTATCAGACAAAATACACTCATCTGTATTCCGGAATTAAAATCTGCATTTTAGAATCCATTAAGTTATTCTTGATATGCTAATTTACTCAAGAGTACATAAATAAACTTTGCATTAGGGAAGAAATCCATTCTTCCCCTTTTTCAAAAGTACTTCGCACAGACTTAATTCTATAGCTCCATATGAACACACCTGCCAGGCACACTGAGCTAATTATCCATAAGAACCTACGGCTCTCACTGTGAGCATTGGTGTCTGTAAGTTGCTTTAACACATGAACACATTTACTGATCAAGGTGAAAGTGGATGCATGCATGACAAAAAAAGAATTATGCTTTAAAGAGAATTTGCAATAAAGTACTTTAAAAGATATAGGGACAAAAATATCACGGAAGTGTTTTTAAGGAACAGAGTAACCATTTATCTTTTGATTTTAAGCTGCTCAAGAAAAAGTGGTAAGAATTGGCTTATAAATTTTTACCTAAGCATATCACAAGTGAGTTGCCATTACATAGACCTTGACAAATACAAAGGCGACTCTAGATTCTGCTGAACTTTCTATTGAATGAACAGTCCCAGCAGCAAGTTTAAGAAAACTTTCATAGGCTATAGAAGACGTTAAGTCTAAAATTAACCAATCTCAGTGCGGAAGTCAGACTTCTCTGGTAGAACAAACTAGCTAAATTAAGTAAAACCTTTCTCTGCAAAAGAAACACTGCCATGAACTGGCACAGCTCTTTACTCATGACAGGAGGGTCAGTATTCCAAAACCCCTAGATTACAGCACACTGAAAACAGTACACTGCTACTAACATCATAAGCCTGCATTCTGAAACAAACTACTCAGAAGACCATTATCCACAGATGCTGTGCTGGTTTTGGCTGGGATAGAGTTAACGCTCCTCTCAGTAGCCAAAACAGGCTCTGATTTGGATTTGTGCTGGAAACAGAGTTGGATAACACAGGGATGTTTTCATTATCACCAAACAGAGCTTGCACAATGTCAAAGACTTTTCTGACCCCATCCCACCAGTGAGGAGGTTGGGGTGCACAAGGAGTTATGAGGGGACTCAGCCAGGACAGGTGACCCCAACGACAAAAGGGATAATCCATACCCTAAATATGATGCCATGCTCAAGTGAGAAGAAGGAGGAGGAAGACCATTGGAGTAATGGCGTTTGTCTTCCCAAGTCACTGTCACACATGATGAAGCCCCAATTTCCTGGGGATGTCTGAACACCTGCCTGCCCATGGGAAGTGGTGGATGAATTCCTAGTTTTGCTTTGCTTACATGCAAAGCTTTTGCTTTACCTGTTAAAGTATTTTTATCTCAACCAACAAGTTTTCTCACTTTTACCCTCTCAATTCTCTTCCCCATCCCATGGGGGGAGTGAGCAAGTGGCTGTGTGGGGCTTAGCTGCCAGCTGGGGTCAAACCATGACAGATGCCTTCTCACTTCTATCTGCCTTCCATGAAGGCGAAGTGGCCATGGGAATGAGTTGACACTATGAGATCTTCTATGCTGAGTAAAAAGTGAGCAGCTTGAGGAATGTGAAGTAGCCACCTCAGTCAGTTTTATTACTCTGCTGTGACTTTGCTGGGGGACTGCTGTTGCAATGATTCTGAAAAGCAAAGTTGCAAACTCAGCTGTGATTATGACAGAGCTACTTATACCTTAATGCAAAGATCTCCTTCTTCCCTTATTTCTGATGAATGGAAGCCAGTGGATAGCAAAATGACCATATGTATAATCTGCTGCACCATTCAATGCATATTAGTGCTTTGAGATGTGTGTAAATAAATGTACTGGTCATTTAAGCATAAGCTTCTTTTGAGGTCATTCTGCAGACTGGCAGTTCCAAAAACATCTCCCCAAAGGTTCACTGTTTCAGATAAATTTAGGAATAAACGGTGCATAATTTTCAAGCAAAAGGACTGTCAGGAATTAATAATTTAATGTTCTCATTTTCTCAGTCAGGCACATGTATTAAAAAAAAAATCTCTTGTCATATTCCAATGTAGTTTAGATTCCCTGAATGTAAAGGCGTTTAACATAGAAGACTGAAAATTTAAATGCAATCATTTACTGAAACAAGCATTTAATATATTTAGAACATTCATGACAGAACCCATTTGCAAAAATATAGTATTTTTCAAGTATTTAATATGCTACTTATAAACTAATGTTATGAAAACCCAGATTTTTGCTAGATTTGTTCTGTAAGAATGTTATTTGGTAATGCACATGCCTTTCATCTCTTACTGAATACATACCTCGCTGTCTCCACTGGTGCAGAAACCAGACATTCTGAATTACTGTTTACAACAGTGTTTTAAGCCTATATGAATAGTATTAATAGATGATCCTGTTTTACTGATTTCTCAAAATGCAATAGTTGGAATATTTACAGCTATTAAAAAGAGACTCCAAAAACCTTCCCCCTTCCCTACTGAAAGAACTAAGTTTCAGAATACAGAAAAAACCTAACAGTGTTTTCACTCCAGTTTATTACTTGTAGCAATAGTAGTGTTTCCATTTAAATATATTTGCATGTAAGCATGTACAGTCTTGTTTTTCAACCTAGTAATTCACAGTTCTTGTACAGAGATTATGGATAGTCTCAACTTCAACCCACAAGGTCATGGATTAGGATGCATTTCCTCCTTTCTCTTCTCATTTTAAAATATTTCTGTAATATAAGAAAGATACTCAGCAGAGTTCTCAGTTCTAATTTATTTCAAGTATATCACTATTCATTCAACTTGTGCCACCTACCATTAAAACCTGATTAGAAGAGGTGGTGTGTGTATGACAGAAGGAAACACAGCTGTAACCTGTCCAGGGAACAGGTAAACATCAGATTAAGTTATATGGGCCTGTCTGAGTTTTTTGAGAAATTTATAGCTTCAACCATCACAGGATTACTTTGAAGCATTAGCTTTTGAGAAACAGTACTTTCATCACTTTTCTGGAGAATGCATCCATACCTAGGAATGAAATATTAGATGTAGCAAAATCCACTGCAATGAGCAGATGCAAAGCAGAGCTTCCATGCTCAGTCAGAGAAGGGAGCATGAAGAGTCAGTAGATGCTGTTCTTCACCCTTGCTCCTAGGTGTGGTTCCAAAATGACTCTTCTTACAGTTTATGACAATATGAGTTTAAAACAATACACTTTATGACAATTACAGATGATATCTGACTGCTGTCTGCCACACGGTAACAGAATAGATTTTATTAATCCCTGACATGACAATTTCCAATTCAGTGCTGCTTTCTGTTATTCATATATATCATAGCTTTCATATACATCACCAATCCTTGGTATATTTATCTGCACTGACTCTGAGAAAGGACCAGGAAAAGAGCTTCAAAGGGACAGCAGGAGAGGAAACAGTGAAAAAGCAGATCTGCTCTTTAACTCTCCATTTCTGAAAATCAATTTTTATGGACCAAACTGTTTACAAGAACTTTGTTACTAAGCAGCCATGTTTTTATAAATACAATAATTTATGACAGCCATACCAAGACTTTCAATAGAGAGAATATGCACATGATTATTTTTTACACCAACTAGAAAGGCAGAACTGAGAGAAATAGGTCAATAGTTCCAACAAAAATCTGGGGCAAAGATTCAAACAAGGTCTGTCCAGCCAAAATTACTGCAGAATTATTTAATGCATTAGTAAGATTTTATTTACTGCTGAAACCTTTGCAGAAGGGAAAAAGCATTCACAGGAAGGCAATTTCTATATAATACTTCTGAAAATAAAATGTGGAAAGCCAGAAAGCTAGTAATGCCTCAAGTGGTTGTAAATGTTTTCCTTTTGGGTAGATTTAGATTGCTTACCTAAGCACAATCTGAACACTGCAGCAATACTATAAACGTTAACATATTTACAAGCTCAGTAAGTGGGGCCATGCAAAACTCATGAGGTTCAACCAGGCCAAGTGCAAGGTCCTGCACTGGGTCAGGGCAATCCATGCTATAAATACAGGCTTAAGAACAAATGGATTGAGAACAGCCCTGCAGAGCAGGACCTGTGGATCCTGGAAGATGAAAGTCTGGACATGAGCAGGCAATGTGCGCTTGCATCCCAGAAACTCAACTGTATTGTACGCTGCATCCAAAGCAGCGTGGCCAGTGGGTTGAGGGAAGGGATTCTACTTCTCTACTCCACTCTGCTAAGACCCCACCTGGACTGCTGCATCCAGCTCAGTGGTCCCCAGCACAGGAAAGACATGGACCTGCTGCAGCAGGTCCAGAGAAAGGCCATGAAGGTCATCAGAGGGATTTCTCCTATAAGGAATGTCTGAGATAGTTGGGACTGTTCAGCCTGGAGAAGAGAAGACTCCAGGGAGACCTTACTGGGGCCTTCCAGTACTTAAAGATCTACAGAAAAAATCAGGACAGACTTTTTATTAGGGTCTGTAGTGATACAACAATGAGTAATGGCTCTAAACTAAAACAGGATAGATTCAGACTAGATAAAAGAAAGAATTCTTTCACAATGGGGGTCGTGAAAGGTTGCCCTGAGAGGTGGTAGCTGCCCCGTCCCTGCAAAAATTCAAGGCCAGGCTGGATGGGGCTCTGAGGAACCTGATCTAGTTGAAGATGCCCCTACTTATAGCAGGGAGGTTGGACTAGATGACCTCTAAAGGTCCCTTCCAACTCAAACAATTGTATGGTTCTAGGAGTCTATGATCTGTATTTGCATATATGATATTTATGTACTTATGAATGTATCTTTACTATTTCTTAAATGAAACTTTCCAACTTAGGACCAAGCATGCTGTTTTGGTACCTACCCAACAGTCCTGACAAAAGTACATTTCTCAGTTATGCAACATTCAGCTAAATTTCATATCATGATCAACCTCTCAAAACTTCAGAGAACTCTTTCAGAGAATATTTCCCATGCTGAAGCAGATAAGCAGCTTTTAGCATGTAATATTTTACCCCAACCATGCCAGATGAATGCCCCACACATCAAATTCAGTAAATAACAACATAATAAATCCGTTTTCTTCTAGTTATTCATTGTAGTGGTTAATCCAGAATATGCAATTATTTATTTTATGAAGGGTGCATCTAAACATGGCAAATGATGCAGAATTATGTAAAATGCGCTTTTCTTTCTTCTGGTAATTCTGTAAGGTAATGTAATTTAAAAATACTATTTTTTCTTTTATATATCAAAGTAATTTCTAAGTGGCATACCTTGGCAAACACAATCATCACAAACTGCCTGTGTAACATTCCAATATTCAATTTGTATTTGTACACAGCTATCACACCATTTTTTACTAAATATTAAGAAATAATTTACATCAACCAATCTGGCATAAGTGGAGACATCTACCTTGTAAGAACAAAAAAACAAAAAAGAGCACAGAGCACAAGGTTAACACCAGAGAGATGAAAATACAGCACGGCTAATCACTTAGGTGCTGAAGAACTGTGGTTTACACACTGTGACGACTGTTTCCTATAATTACCCTATTAAAAATTCATTTTATAAAATCCTGTATTATTGATTTTAGTGTCAATTTAAGGTCTACACATTTTCAACAGGGCATTCTTCCAGCATGGGTAAGATCCAAATAATTATAGAGATGACTAAAAATGCAGTTTCAGGCTTGGCCTACAGAAACAGGCTGTTATTTCCCACTGCTTGGGAAGAGAAGGAAGGAATTTGTGGCTTCACAGCAAGAACACTAACACTACTGCTTGTAGAGAGCATAACAACGTGCTTGTACATGTCCATTTCTCTAGTTTTCTGTATGTGGAGTTCTGAACAAAATCTATTCTGAATCAAAAAGCCAAAACCCACGAATGTTGTTGCATCATCAAAAAGTGAGTCTCTAAACAGCATTTCAATAATAATCCTCTGATCAGGAAATCAAGGGAACCACAAGAATCTATTTAAAAGGGCTCAGAAAAAACACAATGTAATAGTACTGTCACTGGAGATATTATGCCTCTTCTCCTATTACAAGATTTAAAGGCATATTTTCTTGAAAATTTTGCAATTTTTAAAAAAAGTGAAAGAGAGTTTCCTTTTAGAAAATTACCTAGCAACAATTTTCATAGGATAAGTCCTATCTAAGGAAGTTAACCTTCAGATGAGGTCATTACTGCAAAACCAACTGAGACAAAAAGAACAATGACCCAGACACCAACACTGTTCCCAAAGCTAGCAATGAGGGTTACTCAAGAAAATACTTTGTGAAGAAGCTGGGCAGTTCTGAAAGCAAAAATTATTCTAGCATGAATTCTGATCCATTAAAATTACTTAACCTGCTATCACAAGTGATTTTGAGCTGCCCTACTAAAAGCTAGTACTATTCTTCACTGGCAGAAATGAAGTCCTAGGAGAATGAATCCTCATTAGAAAAATGTCTGCTCAGTAAGAAGAACGAGCTAAGCAATCATATCCATTTTAATATCATTTGATATGACACATCAAACATTTTAATCAGCAGTGCATCATTGCAGCAAAAAAGGTGAGTGAAATTCTGGAATGTATCCACAGGGGTGTTACTTGCTGAGGCACAGATGTGATCATCCCACTCGACTCAGCACTTCCCAGGCTTCACCTGGAGTCTGAGTCCAGTTCTGGCTCCTGCAATTGAAGACCGAGACAGACTGGAGTGGGTCCAAAGGAAAGGCATGAAGAGGCCAAAGGGCCGCAGGACCTGCTCTTTGAGGAAAGAGTGAAGGAGGTTGGTCTTTTCTCCCTGGAGAAGGGAAGGCTCAGGAAGACTCTCATCCCAGTATGCCAGTACTTAAAGGGCACCTATGAAAAGGACACAGCCTCTCTCTTCACACAGAGCCACACGGGGAAGACACAGGGCAACAGGTACAAGTTTGTCAACATAAGAAAGAAATTTTTTACTGTGAGATCAATTACTGGAACAACTCCACAGATTACTGGAGGTCTGCAGGCTGTGCCCAGATAGGATGCTAGATAACCTCTACGCTCCCCCTCCCATGGACTCCTTGGACCAGAAGGTCATTTGAGGTGCCTTCCAACCTGCACTACTCTATGGTTCTATGATATATTGGGTTGACATGACCTCTCTTCTAATACTATCTGAAGTCTTCTACTGCAGGTGCTAATTAAAAGACAACTCTTCAAATGAAATATGCAGGTCTGCTCTCATTAACACGTATTTCATTTGCAGCTCAGTGGATTCCGAGTGCTACTGGCTTATTATACTGCTTTTCAATTTGTTATTTAAAAGATCTTTAAGCATTCCCTCTGCTAAAATTATGGAGTTTTAACATACATATTATAAACTTTGCCCTTTTTATATCTCACTGAACAAGCAGAGCTGTTGAACACCAATTATAATATTATTTTCATTGCACATTACATCTCAAGTTAGCCAATGAAATCTGAGTTCATTATTGTATCATAAAACAGTGTCACCAAGATACTTTTCAAATCATGACCAAAAGAATACAGAAGCCTAGCAATCTCAAAACCACATATTGATTAAATTCTAGTTTTTAATTAGGTTGTTGGTCTGCTAAAGGAAAATAAAGGATAATCAGCTTTCCATCAAGTCTAAATTACTTTTTTTTTTAAATAGGCTCATTCTACATTCATTCTACGGTGTTAATTAAGATTTGCATGCCTATAGTAGCAATTGGAATGAGATATGGACAACATACACACAATCCATGCAAAAATGGTACTTTACAGTTAGCTCTACATCAGAGGGAAAAAAACACACATTTTGGATGAGAGCGTGAATTTTAAAACGGAGAAAACATTTCATGTTTTGTCACATTATTCATACCTTGAAATAAAAAAATAAAAAAACCCCAACATTTTTCCACAAAGTGAAGTTTTTAGAATTACATTTAAAAGACTTATTAGCCTCCTCCAATACAACATAGAAATTATGTAGAAAATTAAGAGTAACCATTACATTGATAGAAAGTGAATACTCTTAATATCCACTCACAACTTGTAGAAGATTTTCCTAACACTGAATTTCAATAGGAAATAAAAATATTGCAATATTTTATTCTTCCATTTCCATGTTAATATTCCATCAAATAGAAAAACACATTTAGAGCAACACTAGATAAATGAAAGACATATTTTATAAGAATGGCCTATACACAACAGTATAGGCAGACAGTGCCAATTAAATTATTTTACTATAAACCATTTTATTTACAGGACAAACACATAGTTACCTGCCAGTTAGAAAATAAAAAGGTGGATTAGATAAAAATGAATGATGGTTGCAGTCAGTACAGAACACTGAAATGCCCACTATATTAAGTTTTACAAGGTATTAGTCAGCTGCAGTCTGACAGTTTACTGTTCTTTTAACTAATATAGGAATTGTGTGATATAATGTATTTTACCGATACCTAATTCAAATGACCTCATTATTTTCATTAAAAAGTACACTTGTACCATAAACAATGAAATACTACAAACTACAAAGCCTTTGAAAATCTTTGATAACTTCGATAACTTCCCCTTCCCACAGGATCTCATTACTCTTACTAGCAAAACATTAGTACTGATATATCCACATCCCAATGGCATTTTCCTTTATAGTTTTAAATCAATGCATGCAATCTTATGGTTTTCAAATTAATCTTTCAGCAATCACAGAAAAAATAAAAGTATGCATATTTTAATAATTAATATATAATATGTTAATTATATAAAATTACATATCTATGTTTGATTTAAAACCAAGTAATTATGCATTGCTTACCAAGTCCTAAAAGGTCAATAGTGGGTTCTGATGACTTTTTTGGACTTGCTTTAGCTTCTGACTGCTGATCCTCTTTCTTCTGTGGCTTGTAAGTGAAGAAAAATAAACACAAGTAAACATGTCTGAAAAGACTCAGTGCTTAAAAAATTCTCATTAAAGACGCTGCTTCAGTAGCAGAAGTCCTTTTCCATATTTGTTTATCATAATGAATTTGATTTGTAATGAAGTATGTAGCAGTTCTAGTCAAAAGGGACATGGCACATGACTGTAAAAAATTATTGTTGTATTTTCACTGGTAAGTAGTAAATTTAAAAATAAATCTAAGTTTGAGGATAGCTTAAAAGTCTTAAAATGAAGTCTTAAACTGAACCACTGCCTATCATGCAGTAGGCAAAAAGCTGTCTATAATTTATCAACTCATTTCAGCAACCAAAGTACACAATTCTGCAGCTTTAAAGAAAAAAAAGAAGTTTTTAAAAGCTTAACTTTAAAAATTAGAAGCATACTAATGACATCAATTTGCCTTTCTGCAAAGAACATCTGCAGAACATGCAGAATTTACAGATGCTGACACCAATACACACCACCTGAGTTCATAACCTTTTCCTTTATAAACCTGAATGCTAATAACAGCATTCTTCTCCTTCTGAAAATGGAACTCCTTGTCTTTTCTTGCCTAAAGACTTCAAAATGTATGATGGTATTGATGTGAAATTTGATTATTAAAATTACTTCATTAATCTGTTTATAGTTCTTCTCACACCAGTATCAGGCTGATCCTCTGAATCCATCAAAACATCAATTACTGGTTAATAGTAGTGACATGATAAATGCATTTCTTCACACGCATTTAATGTGCCTTTGCTCCATACTTATCACAAAATCCCAAAGTGGACTGGTTGATCAATGAGTGCAGCCTTTAACTAGAAGATTACCCAATGCCAGTGGGAGGACACTGTCAGGCTGGGCACTGGGCTGACACCAAGAGAACCTGCTTCACTCACACCTTTATCACATACGCGCCTTAGGCTGCAATACAGGATGTGACCAAAAGTATGTATTCTATCACCATCTCTTGAAATCAGGTGAGGCAGTAATCCTTATCTCCATGAGAGATATTCTCTGCTAATGGGCCATCTGTTAAAACAGGTGGGGCAGTCATCTTTTCACAACCCATCCTTCCTCCAGAAAGGTATCAACTGTTAATGGGCTATTGAGTTCCACTGTATAACTGATAAAACTACATCATCCCACTGGAAGATGCTCCAGCCAGGGGAAGGAGCCAAGCCTTTCCTACCTAGATAAAAAGTAACATTTGAAACACCAAAGCAGCCTTTTTTCCACTAGCTTCCAGAGGAAAACCAGACCTTTCCACATCATCACTGGACCTTCAGAGGAAAACCGCACCATTCTGCAGGACCACTGCTTCAATTGAACCACATCTGTCATCCAGGAGGACTGCAGCCACCATTTAATCGAACTGCTACCAACACCCTGACTGAAGGGGTATCAGGTTGTATTCTGACTCTGTCAGTGTTTCTGGGTTTGTTCTTTGTAATAATGTATTTCTAATTTTCCTAGTAAAGAACTGTTATTCCTATTCCCACATCTTTGTCTAAGAGCCCCTTAATATCAAAATTATAATAATTTGGAAGAAAGACGTTTACCTTCTCCATTTCAAAGAGGCTCCCTCCTTTCTTAGCAAACACCTGTCTTTCAAACCAAGACAATACATAACGTGGCTTTCACAAGTCACTGAGGCTCCTGAGGTTGTTGAAGTAATTGAATCTTAGTATTTAGCATTAGGAGAGCTTTAAACTTCAACACAATTGTAAAAAGATCTGTTTTAGGTAATCCTTTACTTTCTTCCTCTCCCGCAAAAGGGGGATAAAGAGTAAGGAGCTTGGTGTTTGCAAAAAGTAGTGAGGAAACTCAAGAGTATCCAAAGGCAGCCCAAGTGAACAGAAGCCTTTTACACTACAGATACTCCTCTTGCATGAGCAAATCCCCACTGAAAACCTTCAGCAAAGAGCTCCAGTAACCAAACTCCATTCCTGCAGCTACCGTGAACAGGTATCATCACAAATAATCTGACCCTTGCTAGTATCTCAGAGAAATACTTGCTCCCTCTTGCCAAAAATCCTTAGGTTGGCTTTACATATCTTGCTCAAGATCCAGCTGTATTATAACTTTCAACATTGCATTTACAATCTGGAGCATAGCATACCAATTCCAAACGCTCAAAAAAAGTATAATTTTTGAAAATAAACCATGACAGCATATCAAGATTTTTTTTTAAAGTGACAATTCAAAATGAAGTTTTCTACAATTGATGATATCTCAGTAAATATGCCATAAATCAACAAAATTATTATTATTATTATTATTATTATAAACACTAATTAGAATTAACAGTGAATTCTTCAGAACAGAACGTGCCATAAAACCTCAAACATTTGAGTTTTCTCCATCTCTGCAAAAGACACTATGGGTTACAGAAGCTGTAAAAAGAAGCATTTCTGACATGCTCCTTTATTTCATGAAACTGGCTTTTTTTCCTTTTGCTTAAATAGCTTAAAAATTCTGAATACAGAATTATTTCTTTCAACTGAAAAGAAAAACCTTTAGAATTATATTAAATGTGCAAATTTTCATTACGCTGTATTAGATTTCTGATAACTACCTAAATCCACAAGTTTGAAATAATTTAAAGCTTGACAGGTTAGTTTTGAATGCAAACTTTTCACAGAGGTCAAACACTTCTGCATACATTAATAAGAACTAAAGAGGAAGAGTTCAAATTGCACTTTCTTTTATTTGGTACTTATTACTGTGGCAAATCAATCTCATTATCTAAACGAAAAATTTAAAAATATGGGAGGAATAATCTACTACGGTCCTCTGCTTTGGCAAATAAACATTTTCAATAAATATTAAATGCATATTTATGTTTCATCACTCTCTAAATAAGGCAATGATGATACAAGGTATAAAAATATTAATTTCTATAAAAATATGATTCCTTAAGATGCTCTTTTCCAATATCGTAACTAATATTTCTTGATCAAAAGTTTCTGTCCCAGTTTGCTCCCCTTGCCAGTATGTAAACTACTAGATTTTAAGGTGACTTCAAGGTTAATTACTTTTATGAAAAGCTCCAAAATTATTTTCAAGCTCACTAGTACATCAAATATCTCTAGCTGTTAATGCTGCATTTGTTTCCTCGGTGAAGATATTTTCCATAAAGCACTATTCAACATCTTTGCAGCTACACAGTTTTCACCAACATTCTAACCTTCAGTCTGAAAAATGAAAAAACATGTTAGTCACCTAACATTTACCAATAATTCATCTGTATAACAGCAGACACACAAAGCAATATTCAGCAGCTATCAAGAACAAAAGATCTTCCTCTTTAATTTTACCTGCAAAACTATTTTGTTGCCCCCGTTCTCTCACCATAACAAGCACCATTTCCTGGAACTTCCTATGCTCCTGTCTGAGATTTCCATCAATTCTGTAATTTGGTATGCCTTTATTTCTGTTTAAGATGCTTTACAGCACATAGGAGGACTTCTGTACAAATTCAGAAGACATTTGTTTGGTGCTTAACATCTGTGATGATTCACAGACAGGGACTTCTCTAAAGTCACCGGCATTTAGGCATAAATTAAGTAAGGCTGGCACCACTGGGATGAGTTAGAACAAGAAACCTGCGTGCACACAATTACTCTTAAGAACACTCATATGACCCTCACTATCACGCTGTTTCTTGAGAGAGTTTTGTTCTCTGTTCAGTCCTATGAATTCTGCACTGTGGTCCACGTGAAGTAGATATAAGGAAAAGCAATGGCTTACTTCAGTGTTCTGTAGCAGAGATCATGCTGTATTTATGGGCTAAGGAGAGAACCTGAAGGGGTCTCTTCCAGACCATATAATTCTGGCATAAACAAGGTATCGAAACTTTTGGACAAGAACAAAAAGGAAGCCACACTGGAGTCATAAGAAAATTTTATTTCAAATCATAAAGAGAAATGTGATGTTTAATTTCTTTTTAGCAGTTTTGCCCTAATAGAACTCATTCATGACTAAGCTTTATGTAGAGAGTAGCCTTTCAAGATGTTAAGTGCTGCACTAAGTAAGCACAGAAGTGTGCAATAGGAAAAAAGCCTGCATAACAAGGCAGTGGCATTTCTTAAACTTACTGTTTAATTTAGTGTTGTGTTTTATCTAAAAAATACTACATTTTGTAGAGATGCAAGGTAGCATGACAAATGCTTGGGAGTCTTGCTGCACTAAGATTCATCTCAGCTTCTATTACTAGTCTCCTTGACTCCCACAGCAATTATTTTTAAGTATTGACAGCAGTACTAGATAACCTATTCCTTGTTATGCCCTTTGGAATACGACCACATTAAAAATAGCAGACTAAGCAGCACTAAGTAAACTAAAAATAGCATTAAGAATCTGACATGGAAAAGGCAAGTAGAAGGAACAGGTACACCATTTTGTGTATTTATTTCCAGGTGGAGCCTTCAAGGTTACTGGGGCTACTATTTTTTATTACATTCAAGATTGTCTTAGTAATATATGTGAGTTTAGTGAACTAAGTACATGGTTATAGCAATTTCTAGATATACTTACTTCAGGTCATGTATTAACAGCTTCTCATTCAAAATCATTTTTGTGCTGCTAGGACGTTCATCTAAAATACTGTCCTTGCAAACAGCAGAACATCAAGACATCTTTGATATGCAGGCCTTACATGGCCATTTTTCACAGTTGTCACTAATGGCCATTACATTATCCTTCAGGGTTCTTCTCATGCTGGAGACCTACTGAAAGCAAGCAATGTCTGCTGCCTTCCATTATTCTGAGATTATTGAAAACAGTTTGTGTGCAAATATCACTGAAAGAAAGTGAAGCCAGAACAAGCTTCCAGGGAGCTGATTCTTTCACATCCTCCACATGATCAGCTTATTTTCTAGCATAATTTGGAATTTTTTACCTAAAAACGCTTGAGACCTTGTTATGAAAAGAGCCACAAAACACAATTTAAATTACCCCTTGTTCATCAGGTATTAGATACTTTGGCCAAATTAAGGAGGTAAATAAAGAATTAACCTTGCAACTTAAAAATATTTTCACCTATATAGCACATCTTTTCAGGAGCAGGGACACACTCATTACCCAGATCCAATATGGACACTACAAATTTTTGCAGTCCTGTAGATGAAAAGTAACTGGGATACAATACTCTTTCATTGTTTTATTTTCCAATGCTGTCCTTTTAACCTTTCACTCTTCTTATGCTCTTCTGTCAGTCCTTCCTTCAGGGGCAAGAAGCAAGGCCCAGGGAACAACTGGCTGCTCAGTCTCACCTCAGTACCTAGGAAGGAGATTCAACAACTAACCTGGAAGCCAGCTCCAGGCACATGAAAGACAAGAATGTTAATGGGAGGAATCAGCATGGCTTCATCAAGAGGAAGGCATGCTTGACCAAACCGACAACTTTTAACAGTGTCATGACAGGCTTGGCAGACAAAGGTGGAGCATCACAGGATGTCTTTCTTTACTTCAGTAAGGGTTTTTGATGGAGTTGATAACTGATAAAGGTGCCATTATGGAAACAATTCCCTCTTCAAGCTCCTGCTCTCATTTAATTCTTAGTATCCAGTGATGAATGACTTCCAATTTTACACCCAAATCAAGAGATGTTTTAATCTTGTCTGCTGTACATCTACAAAACAATAATGTGACAGTATGGTACTAATACCACATCTGTAAGTAGTCCTTACACAACAAGATAAATCATCTTTCAGTATCTAAAAATCAAATATTTAAAAATATTTACCAACTCTTCATAACTTTGCCTCTATCAAAACAAACAACTGAGAAATTATGTCTACACATAAGAAGCAGTATCTCTTTCCTATTTCATTAAAATGGAAATGCAGAAATGAGTATTTGGGCCCTCACTTAATTTCCCACACACTGTCACTGTAAATGAACTGCCTTGAAATTACTGGATAGAAATTTATATGCTGGTCATCTCCATATACCTCCACAGTGCACCTTGGTTAACTGTAATGTTCTGTGCTAAGAAACCATCACGAAAAAAATCCAAAAGCAGGCAACAGTGGAGAAGACTTCTAACTTACCCATTTTTAATGCAACCAAGTGCACAAGCCAACTTTAAATCTCACACTGAGACGATGTCTTTATTAGTGGAAGCTACATCAGCCAGTCTTCTTGTAATTCATAGAGATACATGTGATTTAATTAATCTTGCTCATTTTCCTACCATCAGAAAATGGCAGGGTCAGTCACTTATAAATCCTGTTCATTTATCCAATATCAGCCCTAAGATTTTAAGGTAATTTCTGGTCTTTCAGGTTTTGATGGAAAAGCTACGAAAATTTGTACCAAAGTTTTCAGGTTTACTCTGCTGCAGTTCTGGCTATGTCCTTAAAGATGAAAAGAACACCAGTGTCAAAAACTTCCCAATTTACACAGAATGAGAAAGTTTTCCATTCCATCATGTAAAAGCATCTTTTAACTCAGCATCCTGCATTTAATGTTGCATTACTGTGCCACCCTCCTTTATTCCTTCTTTAGTAATTTTGTGCAACAACAGAAGTTATCTGAGGTTAAATTTTTAATAAATGGGTAAGAACACCAGGTTAGGTCAGGAGAAAAAAAGAAAAGTCTCTGCTAGATCTCAAATTAAAAAAGAAAGCTCTGTTTTACAGAAATCAATACTGGCCTTTATTGAGCTCTCACAATGTATTGCCCTCAATATACTACTAGTTACACCATTCTAGTTCAACCTAATTTATGTGAAATACTTTTCTTGAGTTAAATTAAACCAAATAAATCAGCAAGTAACAGCGTTAACTATTCTATTCACACCTTACGTTCTAGAGTTGATTTTACAGACTTGCTTCTCTCTCTTATATGTTACTCTGAAGCAAATTATTAGCGAATGAAGATGTTTCTTTGACACGGACAAGGGAACTGATAGGAACTTTATATGGTGTATTTTTCAAACTAATTGCCTGTAAGGGTCTGGCTGGGATGGAGTTCACAATCTTCACAGCAGTCGATACAATGCTATACTTTGGATTTGTGGCCACAACACTGTTGATAACACACCAGTGTTGTGGCTATTGCTGAGTGGTGATACTTTGATAATTGCATCATTTTAGTTTTACTAGCCTTGTACAATTATATTTCTTGTTCTGCTAATTTAAGCAAGCCAACCTCCAAGCACCTCGTTAAGTGCATTCAAGGACTACACACACACACAGACATACATACACCCTCAAGAGTCAGCAGTACTTCCCTACTGGTAGATTTTCCTCACAGCCACCTTCTCTTCCCTTTTTCAGGCACTCTGTAGACTTTGTCAAACAGATGCAAGGAGCACATGAGCCAAGTGAATCAATGTGTACACAAACCTCATCCAACAAACTACAGTGAATTCCCAAATTCAGTTTTCCCATTGAAGCTCAGCATACACAAGCCTCGAAGATCTGAATCTGAGTATTATAGTTTTGCAGTTGACTCATCCAAAGGTAAACCCAAAGTCCCTGGAATGGGCAGAATGCTTTCTCACAGAAACTTGGACTGCAAGTCTGCAGGAGATGGGATTGTGCAGAAAATTGAGTAACACCTGAAGCATAAGTCACATACTGTAGGAAGTCCAGTGTATCAGTGGGGTATTTCATCAAATTTTCTTCAGCCATCTATTTTTGGAGATAACCATTAAATGAGTGATTCATTCTGCCTCAGAAAAAAAAGAAAAAAAAATGAGAGCACTGCCAAGTCAGTTCTTCTCCTTCCTCTGTGCAAAGATTATACTACAGCACACAGGATGCTGCCTACAGGGGATATGGTTATAATATATGGGCAAGACAAAAAGGAGGGTCAGTACCACCATGACTGACTGTCACACACCAATTCAATTCACATATGTAAGAGGATGCTATGAGGTCTATGGGTGCTACAACTGATGCTCCCCTTCTGCAAAACAAGCTTGTCCTTTCCCAACTTTCAGCACTTGTGCCCGAACACATATGGCTGTTAGGTGCACAAGATGCACAGGGAAAGACGAGGGAAGTAGAAAGCTTTAGACCAGCTTGCTTGGTTGACAGGACAGACAACATACGTGAAGGCTTCTGATAAATGTTACACTCTGAATGATAAAACAGTAAGAATATTCAGATCTAGCATCAAATACATTGCTCTGCAGTCAAACCCAGAAGTTTGCCTTTTTTAATTACTATTGTAGTAAAATAGGAAAATAGTACAAGTTTGTTAAATGACTGAAGACACTGGTATCCTTTCAGAATATCGTTTAATATGATCATACATCCCAGGGCCTATGGTCTAAATTTATGGGATACTCTTCTGCACATCCCTGTTCCTCACAATACTCTCCTCTGACAGGCAGCTCAGTGCATTTTGCACTGGAATTGACAGTTGTGAACAAACCTTTTTGGTAAGGCCTGGTTCAAAAGTGCCAGCCCACAGTGAAAATACTGTGATTATTTTTCTTTATAAATGAGAGATTAAAGTTTCCATCTTCTGCTTCTGTAACCTTATGCGTATTACCACCATATGTACAGATTTTAAGGGTTTAACAGTTCTAAAAGATATGACACTCAGTAAAAATGTAAACCACACCAAATACTTTAAAAACAAACTAATTTTTGCCAAATTCACTATTGCAAGATGATAACGTAAATAATTTAGCAGATTTCAACACCAGCATTTAGGATTATTATTGACCTCATTCTCATTTACACTGTGAGAGCATTTAAAGGGGTAGCATACATAGTGCAGGACATAAGCCACATGATTTAACTGCTCTACAGTAGAAAAACACATTCAGAGAAGTCATAAGTTACTAATCTAAAAATCTCTCCTGCTCTCAAGCAAGATATCAGGTGCTGTCAAAAATCTGATTCATCAGCTGTCCAGTCCACTTATCTGCTCCCATTTTCCTTCACACTTTTTCCTCAATTTTCCACTTCACTGAAAAATTCATATGAATCTAGAACTTAGTCTGTTTAAAACACATCTCGTTACCAATGTATTTCTAACTCATATTCCCTACCTTAACTACAAGAAGCATTATGAAAGCTGAAGATACATAATATAATTTTGTGAAAAGCACTTCTAACTTACTTAAAAGCAATTTCCAGTTTACTCACTAGAGTTCATATACGCCTCTATAGTTAGTGAACAAAAGCTCTCCTTTGCTCTTAATATATAGGAATTCTATGCCTTGTGCATAAAGCAATTGGATTCCTTCACTCTTCATTACCTGCTTGCAATAAAACTTGCAGGAGAGCATAAACATTTGAGAATTGCCATATGAGAAAATAATGTTAGTAATTTACTATATCTTGCAATAGATTTGTAGATATGATTTTTCCTGACACTTATGCTCTAAGAAGTTTAGTCAGCATCCATTACAGCATTACTCACGTAACCACATCCTAGAATTTTTAAAGAGTATTTTTATAGCTTTCATACCTGACCTGAAAATAAGCAAAAACTAATCTCTTCATAATATTTAAATGCCATTAAAGATGAAGTGTGATATTTTGCTTACCCTCCTATAAAAAACCAGCACTTGTTTTTTCAGACTTGCAACTAAAGATGAAGAAATTTAGAAATCGGACTAACTCTTCAGAACTGAGGATACTTTTAGCAACTGAAGAACTCCTGTTTTGCTTAACTAGCAAAAAAGCCAGAAAACCAATGTACTATATTGAAACACAAGTAAAACTACGGTGGTATCATTGTGAAGTTGCATAGACTACAGCAACTCCACAATCAAATTCTGATGCATTTCTAACCAAGATAAAAACCCTGCATGTCAACAACAACAAAAAAGCCACCATTCTTATTTATCAAACCAGAATTACCTTGATCCAAATAGCCAAGCCAAGGGGAAAATGTAAATTTATTATTTAAGAGTCTATTGTGATTATATCAGTGCATCACTCACTGAACTATTCACACTCACCTGGGTAAGCCTATTTAAGACATTCACATTAAGCAAACAACAAAAACCAGATTGCATGTTGCTAAATATGATACACATGAAGGTCCTTCAGTCAGAACTCATACCCAAAGGAAAACTTTTTGAAGTAGCCCTTGATCTACATCTTCACTTTAAAAACCTGGGTATGTGGATTTCATTAGGTTTCACAGTTAGAGCAAGATACTTGAGCAAGATTATGTAAAATGCATTATATCTTTAGTCATATGAATTAAAGACTTCATGGCAGAAATAACAGACCCTGCACCATAATCTTATTCCATTTATATGATTTTATCTGGGTCTAGGCTAATACACTAATCATTTCTGTGAAAATGGATTAAGACTATTCCTTTGTTCTCACTTATTGACCAAGCAATACTAACATTGTATTTTAACTGAATTTATAATGTTGGCTCAGATCTCATTTACTTTAGTCAATGTATTCCAAGAAGGCTTAAAACCTCTTGTCTTGTACTTAGTTGAGTTTAGCTCCTTTCTAAAGCATCAATCTGATGCCCTTTTACCTCGCATAAAACGACATATGAACCATATACAATTTCCTAAAGTTAAGTTGGCTTTCTTTTTATACTTACTGCTGAGACTACAGCAAAGTATCAGAGATAAATCCTTATTCTTATATTAATGCATTAAATCTATATAGTAACAACCACATTTGAAATAATAGTTCTATGCATTCAGATTCAAATATATTAGGTTCTTAGAGTGGAAAAGTTCAGAATAAGGTCTGAAAAAAAAAGAGGAAAAGCTCTTTTTCCTAAATTTGATACTTGGAAAAAGCATCAAAAGATAGCAAGAAGATTGCTAGGTAATGGACACAATGATATGTAGTAACTTGAAGCTGAGCTAGGGATGGCAAGACTGCAGACCAGGAGAAGCACACAGTCTGAGTACAGAGGTATTCAAGTTTTCCAGAGATTCTGGGGGCAAAGACTTGAGCAGAGTTTCCTGCAGCTGTAAATGTTTGAAACTACAGCATTTGAGCCCAAAAGCAAGGACCTGTTTACAAGGACACAAAAGGCAGTGGAAAAGCTGTTTATCAACCCTTTTCCTATTTTGTATTATCTTGTCATGGAACTTGATTTAGATAAAAAGGAAGAATTCTGCTTTTAATCCAATAAAACCTGGGGTTTGCATCTTATAGAACTCACTATGAAGCAGAAAACCTAGACAAATCCGTATTACAGCTAATCCAGTGTCCCGTTATGATATATAAATCGGGTTAGGGTCAAAATGTTTTAATGCATCTTAGTTTGCAAGCTGTGAAATGCAATAAACATGGTCTGAATTTTTGTAAGCTATTTTAAATACACCTTCAGTTTTCAAATCACACATTCTGGTTATATGTACTCAGCTTACACATTTCTATTTGATTTCTGTTGAGCTCATTAGCCTCAGCAAGATTACAATAATGCAGCTATATTAGTTCCAGTTTCTCATTAAACTATTTTCTTTTATAACTTTCCTTTCAAAAACCTTTCAAGTAATACATAATACAACATCATTGTACTCAATCAGAATTAACGGGCATTTATTTGTAATTCCTTCTTCATATATTTCCAGACAAGAACAAGCTGTTTCAGGCACGGCAACTGACTGAGCTCATAGTAAAAAAACAATAAAAGAAATGCTTTCCACCCCTCTTCATGAAGGTATGCTTCTCATTCTTTTCCTTAACTATAACAAAAGTGGAGGTTTTTTTCTGAAAAATGCTTTTTATGTGAAACTTTATTCAATATCAAGACCCTACACCCTTAGCCAGCAATCAGCTCATACTTTAGAACTTTCCAGGTGCTCGTATCTTACTCACTGGTTAGTCCAACATGAAATGTGCTACCTGTTAACACAAATGAGTGTGATCACAGTATGTCTGTCTCCAGCAGCTGGTGCTACACATGCTGCCTTTGCAAATAGCTGGCTTCTAGATATTGGTCTCTGCGGACGCTGACCCTCAAATTCCTCAGGCCTGCAGCCTCTTTCCAGTGGCCAGCACCAGCCTCTTACTACACTTGTCTTGTGGCTGAACTTGAAGTTTGCAATTGTTTGTTCACACACAGGCAAGGAAGAGACAATGCACTCACGCTCAATAGTTGCAAACAGCATTTTTTACAGAATACAGAGCAGCCTGCAGAGATCAAGTGAAGGCTCAGACAATCCTACAGCCCAGCAACCTGCCCAACTACCAGCATGTATGTGACTGCCCCTTTTTATCCACTTTTCCCCTGCTTCCTCATGCTTGTTACACCCCAATCCACCTTGATTTCTGTATTCCCCTGGTTTGGTGTCTGTCACTTAAATATCCCATAATAAGCTGCGTACAATATTCTCTGTCTCATCCCCAAATTCTTTTCTCTCTGCAACCCACAAGAAGTCCTATATCCAATTATGCAATCACCCCTTACTTGCCTGGTATTCCTGGGAGAGAATCTTTTCCCTTGACACACTTCACTACTTTCTTTTCATGTACTAGAAGCAAATCACTGGCTCTTTTTTTACTGATTAGATTACTCCACTTTGCCTCCTTGTTGTTGTTCATCTGATTATTACAGTCTTTATGTTTTAGTCAGTCTTATAGCATCACACTTAATAGTGTTTCATACAAACAACCTCTGAGTTAGGACATTTTACTCAGTGTTGGACTCACACTCTGTGCTGGTATTGTTTCTGTCATTATCACAAAAAGTGTACTACAAACAGTTTACGAAGTCTAAGGATACCATTTCTCTAGAGATGCATTTGAAAAAGCCTCTCAATTAGCTCCACAGATATTCAGTCCTCTCAGTGACAGATAATCACACTGAAATAGCCCTACAGGTTAATTTTTCTTACTTCTGTATCAGCTTGTTGCCTTCTTTAACTACTAGAGAAGTTAGGAGAGAGCTGACGAGTACTTTATCATCCTCACGTACTTATACGTAATTCTGTTTCACAAATGCAGAACTTAGTGAGAGGGAGAAATGCTTAATAAATACTTATGCATCATTAGCTACTTTAGTTTTTTCTGCCAGTCAGGATATTTTTTCCTCAGTTTCAAAGTTAATCACTTTGAAACAATTACTTTAAAAGCTAAGTAATTTTAACCTATCATATGCAATACCAAAATGGATTTTGCTTTACTTGGGCAAGCTCCATTTTCTTTGTCTTCATCCTTCATACCATCATAATCTTTAACATGAACTATCAATAAGCACTGCAGCCTCGATCTCAACTGGAAATAAGTCAAGCTTCTTTCTGCTTCTAATTCTCCAGTTTAAATAAATGTGAACCTACATGAAATTTCTATGTATTCTGAAATAGAATATTTAAACCATCCTTACAATATGTAAAAGCCTTTTACAGCTTTTATCTTCACAGCTTCAAAGCCTTCACAGCTTCAAAGATGCCAAAGTTTTAAAACTGGCCCTTCAGAGTGATATTACAAGGCCTCTGATTCGTTTGTTCAGTCATCCATTTCAACATTTATACTAAGATTCAGCCCAACCTGTTTCATTTACACTAAAATAAACCACTTTTAAACCAAGGGGAAAAAAATACTGGTATCTACTTAGAGTGTAAACTGAGGGTTAGATAGGTAAGACAAAAAAATCTCTATGTTCTCTTGTGCAGAAGTCATCCATGTTACTACACAGTGTAAAATACACTTTCTGCCAAAAGACGAGCCTGCAGTACCTTACTCTGACATGAAGTACAATATTCTCAAGTTGAGAGACAATACTTGCTGAGCAGAGAGCCAGGACAGATTTATTTTGCAACAGTACAGTGGCATGCCTGCGGACCAGCCTCAGAACTGCCTCCTTTTCTTCTAACTGCAAGTACCAATTTTATAAAGGAAAAATTTCAAGTAGAACTGGAACACAAGCTCATCCAATTGCAATTCTTTTTTGAGCAGAGCCAAGAGGCAATTCATTGCAGATAGGTTAACATTTCTGACTGATATATGTAAGGAAATTAGCATTAAAGAGCTGCCAGTTATTTGAACAACTAGGCAACTGGTAACTGAATTTTGCATCATAATTATAATCTGAAAAAACTACCTAGAGTGAGAAACGTGTCAATTTCCTTCAAATTGTGTTGAAAGACCCTGCTTCTTTCTCTCGCTTCTACCTCTACCACAATTACAGTGCCATTTTCCAACTATCTTTGAGTTAACTTTGTGAAGACATAATTACGCAACAGTATGAATGCCAGAGTCATAAAAGGTTCCAAGCAACTGTCTGTTCTAGTGTCAAAAGCAACTATCAAAATGCAATAAATTCAACAATCCAAAGAAATATTCTTTTTAGCAAAAGGGCACACAATCAATACCTATGTCAACTACAAATTTAAAATGGAAGACACACTAAGTTGTTGCATGACACCGGAAGATTGCTGATACATCTTACGGCATATTATTATTATTATTGTTATTATTATTATCATCATCATCATCCATTTAAAGCTTAAGCTCATGTTGGAGATTTAATTTTGGTGGTGATATCTAAAATAGATTTTTATGAAAAATAAGTCAGTACCTTTTCAGTGATATTTGCACATCTGACAGGGTTTTCCTCTACACTATTGCCCTATTTGATGGTCGCACACCGGAGTGAGATAAAGCACGTTCTAGCTTAAGCACGGTAAAGTGAAACAGAACACACAAATGCACTTGATTGCTTTGCCCATGCTTCAGTACTTGCATTATTTTATGAAAACAAAGGAAGTCTATTATTCAAAACAAGATAAGATTATTATTTTGAGTGACATTATTTAAATTAAAGTCTTTTTCCTCTTATCAGCTTCATCTTCTCCAATCCTTATCCTCCTTTACATTCAGTTCCATGTTACAGTACCACTTAGGTAAATGCATTGTGCATTTTTTTCCTGCACATCTGAATGACTGTACACAATCTCCTAACTAGTACTGTAATTTTTATAAAACTTTTTAGATGAGATTGTATATTTGCAGTTTTAATCATGCATGGTCTTCTGGTTTCAAATGTATCAGAATTCTTTTTTCTAAAGACAGCATCCACCTATGAATAAGGCTGTTTTAGCACATGCTTGTTTAAATGTGTCCACTTAATTTTGTTCAATATAAAAATAAACATATGTAATGTCGTCTCAATTGTCTCAAAGTCATCTGGAAAAAAGATGAAGCTTATCACAAGCTGAAAATGCCATCTGATAATTAGTTATTATCAACTGAAACCAAGGCAGTATTATGTTTTGAACCTGCATGGAGTAAAAGTGTAACAGAGGATCAACTAAAACTAAGCAAACTTAAAACAGCCTTCTGTTAAGAACAGTTTGGCAAGTTAAACAAAGGCAAATTTAACCAAAGCAGCACCTATTCAAGCTTTTTCTCATTTTTTTTAGATTCTACCTCATATAGAATTTTTAAAAATTGCATAAAAATACTTTTCTGCTGTGGACCAGAGCTGAGAGGATCAAGCTGATACAGCAATCATACACTGGGCTGAAGAAAAAAAAGTGATACCCCTCCTGAACACTGATTCCTTTTCCAACATTAAGAAGATAAAAACTTTTTTTTTCTTTCCTGACAAAAAAGGGGTTTCTTTCATTGCTTCTACCTACAATATCTATTTCTTAATTTCTTTGTCTACAACTGCAAATATGTAATAAGAGCCATGACAGATTAATTTCATTAAGTAAGCTATTTTTCATGGCAGTCCTCAGACAGAAGTCCTTTGTTACCAGCAAAATGAATGAATAGCACAGTTTTGGGAAGAATCCAATTTGATTTGCTTTCCTCCGGGTTAGCATTAAAAACAACCAAAGAACCCAAAATAATCTGATCTCTTCCGTAAGCCTGAGAAGGTATGATTAGAAATGTAAAACCAGGCTGGGAGAGGTCCATGGACTGTAAAATGCAGACTGAGAGAAGCAGAAACCTTAAAACTCTTACCCCTTTTTGTGGGGGATAGGAGGCAGGAAACAGGTTGCCCTATGTCTTATCACATACTCCTAAATCCTGAGCTTTAATTCTTATCTGCTTAGTCTGAATTTATGAACACAAGGACCAAGAGTACAAATAAGACTATGTATTCAACCAGAGAGCAAAACAAGTTTCTATTTTTCTGCTCCCATGATATACATGAATGATTTTTATTATAAGTAATATTTCATTTTATATAAAAATCAAAAGGAAAAGATATTTTAAAAAGAAATCACTCAGGCAAACAATGCTAAGGCATCTAGGGAAATGTTATTATCAACTGCTCAAGTGATTTAGCAAATTATCAACAATACAGGACTGAAATAAAGAAAACATTTAGAATATTGATAACAGGATTCTGCATTTAAATTATCATTCAGGTCAATATTTATGAATCCACTTATTCCTACAAGTTAAAAGTAAACACTTAAACAGATCACTTTCACCAAACTGGTGTTAAGGTGGACACCAAATATTCTGCAGGCTTTCATTTCTTCCATGCATTCTTACAGGGTTACCTAGTTTTAAAGAAGTGAAGAACACTAAAGCACTATTTGCTCCAACTAATTTCTCCTCGTACAAAATTATTAGGATGATAACTTGTAATACTTTGGATAAGCAAATTACATCCCAGAGAAATGAGGGGGACTGATAGTTCCTCTTGCCTCAATTGTCCAGGCAGGTTGATTTTTGTGAGTTTTAGGTGTCTCTGGGGGAAAACAAACACAACAATGTAGCAAGCAATGTAAAGTTCTTCCTATTTGGTTAAATGAGTATTTGACATATTGTTTTTTCCTGTATGAAGGGGAAAAGCTGCTAGTATGACTTGTCCCCACTTCTGAGGGGTTCTCCAGTATGTTTTAAATGCAAGTAAACTGATGTCTGTACCTCTGTAATACAGGCCATCTGGTACTGCCTGGTACCAGCTGACTGAGAGGCAGCAGCTCACTGTTACTGCCAAGTTTAATCTGCCAATTTAGTCTTCATTTTGGGGAAGAAAAACAGCATTTGATATACTACCACTGGAAAATAACCTCCACCTGACCCATTCCTGTCACTTGAAATAATTTTTTACAAAAACAAGAGCCAGTTTCAAATTCAAATGCAATATAATAAAACAAACTAACTCACAGTGTCATATTGAACTTCAGTTAACCAAGTGTAACTACTGCAGTCCTTCAGAACCATTCATCATCCTGGTATGTTCAGTAGAACGAAAAAATCTTTGAGTGTTGATATTAGTTTGCAAATGCACAAGTACTTAGTGAAAAAAAAAGTAGTTTGTTCTTTATATCCTAACCATTTTACTGTCCAGTACGACACAATCTTGTCTTAAAGGGGTTTACTTCCCTAACTTAGATGGTCCTCAACATGCAGTATTTTACAGTGAAAACATCACAATATCTTCATGACCATACTCAATTCATGTGAAATCTCTAAACTAACAGTGGAGAAAGCTACACAGCGCTGAACCCAAACACTACCTAAGCATTCAGTATCACAGACTTAGCTGAACTTTCTAATTTTGGATATTAGAAATACTTTCCAAGTTTTCTGTGGACAGTTTTCCAAATAACTTCTGGGTTGTTAGCACTGTTGCACACCACATTTTCTTTATTTAAAAATTAGACTACATAAAAAGTTGAACCCTACAAAAATCTTAACATCTAGGCATGCCAATTTCCTTCTTTACTCTGGGAGCCTCATAGCATCATATTTAGTGATGCCTTTTTTATTTGAATTTGTACTGCAGAAGTACATAAACAGATATGTCTTGAAAAAAACTGAACAGTCCTAGTTGCTCTGAAATTCAAGAAGTCATTCATACAGCTCAGTCCAGCTTCTGTGTTCTAAACAGTGCAAAGCAAATGCCTTTACTAAATGAAGTATTATTCCTTATACTCTTCGACTGCTTGTGAACAATATTCCTCAGTTCACTCTGCAGCTCTTGTTTAACCTTGGGGCACAGAGTCTCCCCAGTTCACACACTGGCCATGTCCCAGTCACACCCCTGACTGCTCACCCCAAATGACCTAAATGCATCTCATCTCCTCCTTTTCTGTGCTTCCTTTCAGTGGAATACAGGTACAAGGCAGATGGAGTGTACACAGAGCCTGCTCCAACCTGCTGCATGAAGAATAGCATGGAGCTTACCTAAAGTGCTCCTCTGTGCTCCAAGAAGAAACTTTACCTAAAATATCTACACAAGTTAAATTTTATTTCAGAAAACTATTATGAGGCTTTGAGAGCTCTCTCACACACAAGTAGAATACTTATGCTACATATTCTTTTTAAAATCACCAAATAATTCTAAATTTAACACATCCAATTAATCAAGGAAGAATAAAAATTCTACTCATGCTAGAAATAAAAAATGAGTTCAGTTTACTTTGTTCCTGAACAGAGAACTCGTTCAGACAGCTTAAGCAGAAAAGAAAGGGGAATAAAAAATATCATGGCTGATTTTGGAAATTTCACTACCTTCAGCTGTGCAGAAGAGTAATTAACAAGAAGGGAAAGCTCCTCAGCAGCTGATGAAAGGGCAGGCAGGATTATGAAGTTTAAAAATGGCTAGCAAAAGTCTAGCTGTTTTTTCCTGCCTACAAATTAAAGATTTCCTTGTGTAACTACCAACAAAACAGGTAAGATTGGTGGCCAAACTACAGACTTTCTTCCCCTCTCCACTAATAAAATGTACTCTTACAACATGAGACTTACTTTTTAAGTCAACTTAAAATCGCTTTATCTTAATTGTCTGTACAGAACATACAAAACTTGCTTTCACTACGTAACAGTCTGCCTCATGCTCTTATCCTGCTGTTGGCCCATAGGAAACATTATAAAGCACACAATTAGCTCAGTTTGATTATTTATTCCTGCAATTCAACACAATATGGCTAAAATTTGCACTTCTCTTGCTTCCAAACAAGCTGGGCTTTGAGTGAACACGTCAGCTTCAAATAACCTGGCCCCAGTTTTCATGTCATGAAAAACTACATATTAATTGTTACAGCAGTTTTCTTGCAGAATTTTCCCTGTTTCTCCAAAGTAACTGTAAGGATAAGGCTTTTTTAGGCAGAAGCACTAAGGAAACTTGAGATCTTCAGCTGTGGAAATAGCACAAGGAGAGAAGGAGGAAAGACCCCAGGTAACTAACAAGTTTATTTCTTCAATTAGACTGAAAAAAACCTGACAATGTGGCGTGTTTTATTAAGAGTTCTGCAGATCTGATGTGGAGCATCTCGTTGTTTGCTGCTTCCAACAAAATGTTAATCACTGGACTAGATTCAATCAGTAGCTGACATAGTAAGATCTTGTTGTATTACAAATTACCCAGTAATTTAATCAGAAAAAGTGAATAGCCCAGAAAAATAGAGTAAAACAACTATCCTTGCTACTCACTATCTGCAGTAGATCTGTCTGATCTTGAGGAACTTCTACACTGCATCTGAACTCTCCAGTGTGAATGCTCACAAAAAAATATTTGCCCTGAAATCCACTTCAAGCACATTATTCTTTACTGAAAAGCAATTTCAGTAAGAAAACTCACTATTATTAACTCAGTTAAAAGATGATGTTCTTTGTTTATCAAAGCATGATAATCAACAAAGAAACTTCTATGCCATAATTACCTGACACATTAATGCAATATTGGGATCATAAGCTTACTAAATCAGTGCTAGAAGCTTTCGGTAATATTTGAAAATGCAAAAGAAATCATGCTAGACATTCAGCTTGCTAAAGGCTTAGGATCAGTCAGTGACAGGATCTAGTTAGTGACAAGAGAAAGACTCTCGAATGTAGGAGCAAATTAGTCAGCTCTATGAAGCACAGATAAGAACATGAGAATTGAATGTGAATGTTTTAAATTTTTGGGATGCATAGTCCTGTTTTAAGAGCTAAGAAATTTAATCTCAACAGAAGATAGAATCGAAGTCACTAGGAACTGAAGACTCGTAGAAGTACATGACACTTGAGAATGGATCTGGAGTTTTCTCTAGATTCATCCTTTTACCAGTTTAAGACCTCTAATTTTTTCCATCTTTATTGATTCTTCTATAGGATCGCTTAAACACTGCTTGAATTACCTTAATTTAAAAGAAGCCTCAAAATTGTGACAGAACTGCCAACTGCTTGCACACATACTTTTAATTTATTAACTTCCCAAGCCTGGAATAACTAGACTGGAGAGAAACCATGCCTGTAGCAAAGGCAGCCAGTGACTTTACAGATGAAGTATGCAGACTTCTCATATCGTTTCCTCCTCCAGGAACTGGGAAAAATAACCATCTTGATGTGGTTGCTGAAAACACGACAGATACTATGGTCAAGATGCCTGCACTCCCCTGCTGATTCAGGAGGTAATACTTAAAAGACCATATAGCCAGTCTCTACCTGGATGTGAAGTGTATCATTATCACTGAAATACTAATGTTTATCAGCTCCCTGAACTAATGTTTATCAGCTCCCTAAAGCAGAATCACACCACAAAAGCAGCAATGTGTTATTCCATGTATGAAAATAAAACCTTTTAATTTTCTACCTCACCAACACTGTCCAGCAGAAACAAACATATGATACAGCTCTCTTTCATTTGGATTACAGAAAGTAACTAGACTTTTAAAATATATAAAGTTTACAGCCTAAAATCAGTTTATTTTAAATGAATGATCCTTTAAAAGCCCAAGCTTGAAGAATGTCTTAAATTAAAAAGATGACACACAGATGAGTTCCACTTGAGCAGACAATGATGACACATTAATAATGAAATAAAATATGCTGCAGTACTTCAAACACTTTGCAGCTGTTACAACAGCACTATTACCTAATACAGATATATTTACCAAATTCCACATTTTATAGAACAAGCATTTAAAATCAAAATACTTCTTTTTATTTGCCTAATCATTAACTGGTAATCTAATGACTTTTCAAATGTAAATCTAATCAGTGGCATTAGAATTGTTTTTTATTTCAAGTGGTAGGATAATCCCTCAGCCTGTAACTATGTTCTGCTGTCACTCCCTCTCACTTAACCAAATATTGCCAGCCACATAACAAGGTTCACACATCCTTTTCAAAGGGAAACCCTCTCTCCCAGTCCAAAAGTACATCTTTGGGCTCTAGAAAGTAAATGTTTCCAAACCACAGAAATATTCTTAACCTGTATAACTGAAGTATATTATTATAAGGACCAAAATAAAAAATTTAACTTGGCTGTACACCCTCATAAAGCTTCAGTAATCAACAATTCTAATGTTTTTATTGTCATCCATAAACTTACTTTAACCTCATACCATATCAATAACAATAACTCAGTGAAGCTTCACAAATTGTCATAACAAAATTTGCTTCTGTACTAACTCATTCCAAACTTGCTTTCTAATTTAAGAGAAATTATATTTGTATTGGGAAGCGGCATTTTTTCCCCCTCCAAGTATGCATGTATATATTTTTGTATCTTTTATTATGTAAAATGAAAAAAATACTCTATTTGAAAACTGAATTAGAAATACATCTGCAATCCTGTCGTGAGCACACATTTTTCATAACTGTAACACAGCACTATCAGAAAATAAACTGACAGATGGGACTCCAATGCATTCTGCAGACTACACTACCCGAGCATATTAATGGATTCACAAGACTGAAGAGACAACATATGTATTAAAAGAAATTAATATATTTAATACTAAAATTACTCATTTCATTTTTGTTTAATATTAACTCTGCAGAAGTGCATATGAAATTTTAATTGCACCTACATTGGTAAGGCTGCTCATTATGCTTTGACATAGCTGTGGAAAGAAGCAACTTAAATTGCTTGCTTGTCATGCTTTGTGACATGGTTTTAGTTGCAAATTTTCAAGTTACTCAGAGTTACTAACTAAATTCTACAGATTATACATTCATGTTTAAAATGGATTAATTTATCAAAGACAGCATTAGATGATAATACAGGACTCAACAAAACTGACAATTTTCTGTGCAAGAATAGCAGTGGTCCATGACCCTGAGGTCAGCTCAGCTGGTCAGAGCATGGTGCCACCAACACCAAGATTGCGGGTTCAGTCCCCATACAGGCTGTGTACTTAATACCTGGACTCGTTGATCCTTGTGGGGCCCTTCCAACTCAAGACTATTCTGTGATCTTAAAAACATTAATGAGACTTATGGTCTGAGCCTAAACTTTAACAAAGCTTAACCCATTTCCCTCTTCTCCTAAACACATTCCTCATCGTATGGTTACTCAACCTTTGTATGCAAGTAACAGCACAAGCAAACAATTAATGTAGATTAACCAGATTACAACTCATATACACATATATATACAAATACTGACATGTTAATTTTTTCCCCCAAATCTCTGAACATATCTAATACTATGTGCCATTTTTAAATAACTGGAAAAAAGAGAAACTCTTATTACCTTTTCAGCTGTCAACTGTTTTGATGGTTTTTCTGATTCTCTCTCTTTCTTTTTTTCTTCTTTCTTTTTTTCTTTTTCCTTCTGCAAAAAGAAAAAGCATTTTGCTAGTAACCAATTTGCAAACACATTGAATGTCTACAGCCATACAGACTATAAACAGAGATCTTCAGTTACTCCCTTTTAAATCAGTTTATGCTTCTATATGCTCTCCTTCCGGAAGAGACTCATTTTGCTCAAATACTAATACTAAAAATACTGTGACTTTTAGATTAAATTCAATAAATTTCCTTTTTCACCTGTTCAACTGCTTTTCTCCTTAATAAGCAGAAGGAAAAAAGAACCAGTATTGCTTCTCCTAAACCAAGCAGAGCTGAAGAGAAAAAAAAATCTGCAAGTGGAAGTATCTCCTTTAACTCTGATAGCCTCAGTCATTGAGGGTGGATGTCAGCTGCTTTGACCAAAGAACTAGACTAAGGTAAATTGCACACTGTTTTCTGCAGAAAGGTACTAATTTTTAAAAGAGAATTCAGTAGTCTTAAAAAATACTCCTGAACATAAAAAAATTGCCTTGGCCCATCTGACAGGCCAGCCGAGTCATGAGACATTATGACGTTCCAGAAAGTGAAAATATAAAGAGCCCTTTACTTTGAATGCATCATAATGACACCACAGAAATTTCTTCACTTCAGTTTTTAGTGAATGCATGTGCCAAAACTACTGACCCATCTGACTGAAGCAAAGCATAAAATATTCCTTAAACAGTAACAGGAAGAAGATACAGATTTTCTAGGTCAGCAATTACTTTGACAAAGCGCTGCCTGCATTTACCTCGTACAACTACAGCATAGTACTAGTGAGTATATTTGAACACTAAAGGGATGAAACAAGGGTTTTCCCCCTGTAATAAAGACAATGAAACAGTAGCTCCTAAATGTTCTTTCAGCCATTAGACTTGCACCTGTTTGTTCAAAGCTTCAAAACAGCCTTGTTTCAGAAAACACTACTGTTTACAAGTTTCCCAATATCAGGAGGAAGATTGAGAGCCTAGATCTGCCCATGCAGCTCCAATATTAAAAATAAACAGTTAATAGTTTGTGTCAATAAGGAATGTGGTTTGTGGGTTTTTTCTTCTTTTTTTTTTTAACATCCAGTATATATAATGTTAATGTTTTTTATAACATGGCATTTACTTAATAAAATTCTAACACTCAGATGAAGTTTTTTTGTTTGGTTGGTTTTGTTTTTGTCTGGAGTTTTTTTGGAGGTGACTGGGCACATGGGGATCCAAGTAACACATTCTTCAAAACTTCCAGTAATCCATTTCCAAACCCTTCACCATATTTACCAGATGGATGGGGGCTACTCAAGTCCCAACTAAACCATGTGAATTATTTCATGAAGCATTAACCCGAACACTTAGTTCCTGGAAAATCAGACTATCACACCGAGCACTTGCTAACAAGCAACAGAAAGTAACGACCACAGTCATGAAACGCCAGTAGGGGAATTTGGAGCATCTGTTTTGATGAAAAGAAACAGAGAGCAACTTAGATTTCACTGAATATAAGAATACAAATGTGAACAAGTGGTCCAAACTAGAGCTCTTGCCAATACTATATCTCAGCTGTGGTAGTGCAAGGTGTTCAAGAAATGTCTGTATGGCTGGGACAAGTATAGAGCAGTACTTTATTTGAGGTCACATAATAACTTGAGACTTACAGTGTTATTGAACTAGGATTACAAATGCATAGCCATGCCTTTCAATGAAGCTCAGCCTTTCTTCCACTACTGTTTCAGTGACCCTAGTACCAACATCCATTCTAGTAGACGCGCAAATTACATTGTCAAAGCAACAACTTTTTGAAAACTCTTTCATTTTGTGTTCCCACAACCCACTCCAACCTCCTCAAGCTGAAAAGTTTAAATAAACATAATCTCTTCTCCAGTGGAAACTTAGACAACTGCATCAAAAGAAGTGTGACCAGCAGGTCAAGGGACATGATTCTCCTCCTCTGCTCTGCTATCACAGATCCACCCTCTGCAGCTGGGGCCCCCAACATCAGATGGACATGGACCCATTACAGCCCAGAGAAGGGCCACAAAAATGACTGGGGGCAGGAGCACATCTCTCTGAAGACAGTCTGAGAAAATTGAGGTTGTCTGAGTCTGGAGAAGAAAGAAGACTCCGGGGACACATTACAACAGTCTTCTTATAGTAGCACCTAAAGGGGGCTTCAGGAACAATGGGTAAGGACTCTATCAGGACAGTGACAGAAGGGGGAATGGCTGTAAACTGAAAGAGGGCAGGTTTAGGCTAGATACTACGAAGAAATTCTTTACTCTGAGGATGGTGAAGCACTGGAACAGATTGCCCAGGAAGGCTGTGGATCCCCTATCCCTGGAAGAGCTCAAGGCCAGTTTGGATGGGGTTTTGAGCAACCTGGTATAGTGGATGGTGTCCCTGTTCATAGCAGGGGGTTGGAACTACATGATCTTTAAGGGCGCATCCAACTCAAACCATTCTATGACTACAGTTCTATGATTTGATTCCTCTCCTCCTGGGAAAGGTTGTTTGAAGTGTCATGTAAGTACTCTTACTTTTCAATAACAGCACCTTAAATTTCCTTGAATACATTTAAGTGAAAGCAGAGTTAAAATTTTCTGATTTTTTCAGTATGTCCTGATTTCCAATTTGACTTCAACACTTTTAAAAAGTATGTTTTGTCAAAGAAACTTCACTTTTGGAGTAAAAAGTATCTGGAAACATTTATTTTTCAAGACTTCAAGAATAAGAAGGGTTTGCAGCAAGTTTCATCTAGCAAACACTCCATAAAGGTGACCAAATATAAATATACGCCTCTTGTTGCCCTTAACAAATCGCTGAAAGCTTAATAGTGAATATATTAAGACTTAAAATAAACTGTTCTCCCATATTTCTACCTCCACATCTCACAGAGTCTACAGAAACAGTCTTGATTCCCAGCAACTTTATTTTCATTCATTTAATTTTCACTATGGACTTGAAAACCCACAAATCCTTCATCTTCACACTTCCTGAATTCAATATTCAAGCCTTCTGCCTCAGCTCCATTAGATAAAAATGAATTCAGACTAAATAAAAACATTTCTCAGATGTTGCATTCATGCCAGAACTTCAACTCAAGTGTTTCATTACTTGCAAAAGCAGTCAAAAAGCACTATGAAGATAATAAAATTAAATTGACTTTATATTGGTCTTAAATTCTAAGCAAAGATGATTAGATTTTTTTCCGACTTTCATTTCTTATAATATGGCATACTAGTTACACAGAACTTTCAAATATGAATGCACCAATAGAGAGGGACAAGAAAGTAAAGGCAAGTTTTATTCTTAGCAGCTGCTGCTACTCCCGGTACAACTTAAAACACTTCAACAAGGCTTGTGGTATTAGTCCATGACACTGTCATTCAAATTTTAATTAATGTTTAAATATAGCTGAACCAAAATAATTTATAACTTCTATCCAAATTTTCTGTATTTAAAAGGAAAAAGCTTGATTTATGTTCACATCATAAATTATTTAATATACTGTAGAGTCTCAATTTAGAGTTAGGTATCCAAAAGAACCTAACACTGGACATTCACGTTCTAAAAATGCATTTTATTATTGTTGCAAACTGTGACATTTACTGAAAGTTGACATAAATGATACCTCATCTACTACTTGCTTGTGTGGTATGTTATTCAAAGACCCATCTAAACAGTTAATGTGTTAGCATACACACATATCCCAGCCAGAAGATATATTAAAATCAGTGTGAGTCAAATTAATTCTGTATTTATCTCCAAGGAGAATGAACTAAATGGCTGGAACAATACTGGTAATTTAGAATCTGGAACAAGCAAGTAATACAAAAAATAGGTCAGAAATCATTCCTGATGAGACAGGACAGTATCACTCATGCCCATTAACTGGGAATTAAGTGGGTTTTCCACAGTTTTGTGACAGCAGAACAGACGAGAAACAGAATTTTGGCAAATAAACACCAAGAGGTAACAACCACGCATACATGTTGCAGTTGTACTGGCTCTTTCCATTGAGCTAGTCCAAGAAAGAAGAAGAGACGTATTCAAATGTGTGAAGTATTAACAGTAATTCAAACTCTCAAGTGACCTCAGTGAAATTACTCTATAGAGATGTAAACATTAGTGCAAAGCAGTAACCTGATAAGAGTTACCCCAAAACCAATATACCTCTGCTTTGCTCTTCTCAGCAGCAGCTTGCAGAGAAGGAGAAGATGCCAAAGGCTGAGCAGCATCAGATGATATCTGTACAAAACAAGAGGAAAGAAACGAGAAAGAAAATAAGCAAGAACAGCTGGGAATGGAGGCAGCAGAGGCCGTTAAGAGACATGATTTTCATTCCTTTTTTTTTTCCAATAATCTTGGTGGTAGTGGTTACACAACACAGAAGAAACATAAAGAGGAGACAAAGGGTTGTTGGTTTTTTTCCTGAGTACAATATATAAAGGAAATGTTTCAGGTAGGAAAGTGTGACTTATAATGAAATTCACTAGGACAGAATATAAGAAAATGAACCTGGATAAGATCATATCAAAGCCCTAAAAAAAAAAATTAGGTTTCATCCATTCAATTTTTTTTCCAGTGTAACTACTGAAATATTAATGTCCTGAAGCATGAAGGCAGACTGCCCCAGAGGAGTGGGAGAGAAGAGAGTGCCTTTGTTCTTGTTCAATGTAACAGAATATTTTTATTAAGAGGAATTCAAACTAACTCTGAAAGTTATACATTAATTAAAGTTCTAATTAACTCTTCTCTAAGAGCATTCCAAGTACATAAAGAGCTTAGGATTAATATAAAGCCACATCTTGGCAGCAGGTTGAAGGATCTCAGACAAGTGACACTTCTTTTCTAGGAATTTGTATGTAAAATTGCTATTAACACCACTAGACTTCCAGAATTCTCAAAAAGGTGTAAGTTAAATATGCAACAGATACAGTTTGCTCAAAAAAGTAACATTTCTCTAAAGGCATTTTCATACATCTTCCGATCCAATTTTTTATGCATAGCTGATCACTTTAATGGAAACATTATCTTTCTATTCCCCTTATTATAAAAATGCAACTGAAATACATTTTCTAAATATGTAGAAGATCTTCAGAGCTATAAAGCTGACACTTCTACACTGTTTTGTATCACCTCTATTATATAGAGGGAAACTTTAGAAATAAATGAAGCTGTAATGGAGAGTAGGTCATTACGTTGGACCAAAATAAGCAATTTAAATGACATGTTTTTACCTAGTTTAAAAAAAATAGCTTGTACTAAATGGAAACTCCAAGCTGATAAAAAATCTCATCATATCTCGTGTCTAAATACCCCATATTTCTTACAGAAAATCCTACTAGTTTCTTTACTGATACTTCTGGAATATTCATAGAATTTATATATTTAGTATTTTTACAAAGTCAGAAACTATGTCTATGCTGGAGGAATGATATTTATAAGGTTTAATTTTAAAACCAAATTTTACCTGCAGAAATATGAAACAGAATTCTCATTTCTAAATATACTGTTTTAAAATCCTCGGGTTATCAGCAGAGTTATGGATACACCTGCTGCAATGATGCAGTTTTACAAACAGTAGCATTCTGTTGCCATAGGAACATTGGGATCCTGTTTATTCCGACTGCACCACATTGTAACCAAATAATGTCAGAAAAATTATTAGGTAACTACACAATATAGTGAACTATGTACTCTTAATATTATGCTCCTTACTGAGTTTTCAATTAGATAAAAAAGTGTAAAATTCTGATAATGAATCATCTTATGTATACCTTCAACCTGCTAACAAGTGGGATTTTTGGTTTGGAGTTTTTTTCATTCTTTTGCAAACTTCAGATTTTAGGAGAATTTAAGCCAGATAGGTCTCACAGGTGAACAGCAGGTAACAGCTACATGCCACATAGAAGAAGGAAAGCAGAATTTCATTTGAGAGTTAGGGAGAAAGTCAGCACTGTACGTGTTTGTCAGTTTCCATCCTCCCATAATAACTCTCAATCTTCAAATCCTCTTCATGATATAAAAGATTATCTAACCTAGAAGAAGGCAATCCTATAAAGGCCTGAATGCAACTATAATAGTTTTGCCTATCAAGTAATGGAATCATAGAACCAGTGAAGAAGTGTCATGCAAGCTATAAGCATGAGATAGAGTGAAAAGCAGTTGCTGTCTAGCCTTGGATATGGAACAAGATTTACAAGTTGAGAAATGCTCAAGCATAATGTTTAAAGACAACCAGCAGCACTACAAAAAAGAGCACTTGAAAGCACACTTCACACATGCAAATATTCAACCAAGCAAGAGAACAAAAGACATATGACTGAAGCTAATCTTTAAGAGAAAACACATTACAATGTATAAAGAACAGATTAAATTTATATAATGAAAGCAACAGTACAAGGTTGAGCTGCTGAACAGCTTTATCATCACTGCATCGTGTTGAATTTGTTATCTACCAGGCTGCACCAGATAAGGAAAGCTGAATGAAAAAATCAAATCAAACCGAGTGCCTAGACAAAGCTAAACGTGTAAATATTGTCTACCTAGAATTGCAAAGACTCTGACTTCATTTTCCAGAGGATTCTCCTGGAGAAACTTGCTGCTCATGGCTTCAACAGGTGCACTGTTCTCTAGGTACACATGGGCTAGGTGGCAGGGCCCAGAGAGCAGTGGTGAATGGAGTCTCAAGAAAAGACTGGCTGGTCACTGGTGGGGTTCCCCAGGGTTTAGTATTGGGGCCAAGATATATCTTTAATATCTTTCTTTATCCAGGATGTGGATGAGGGGATGGAGTGCATCATCATTCGGTTTATAAATGTTACCAAGCTGGGCAGGAGTGTTGATTGGCCGAAAGACAAGAAGGCTCCACAGAGGGATCTGGACAAGCTCAATCAATCAAGCTCCCAAGGCCAATAGTACAAGGTTCAACATAGTAAAGTTCTAGGTCATGCACTTGGGACTCTTGGGTATGAGTGACTGGAAAATTGCCGTGGTGGAAAAGGATCTGGCGATGCTGGCTGACAGCCACCTAAATTTCTCCATCAAAATCTGAAAAGCAATTTCCAACCCTATTCCAGAATCCAAGTGAAAAAGAATACACTGATCTATTCTGACAACACATTTGCACTGTGCTCTGGAAAACAGTCGACTAAAGACATCTTTGATTACTGGCACCTTAAAGTATCAAACAAAATCAATGGTGATCTCTGTAACTAATCACACATACCGCTAGAAAAAGAAAAAAGTTGGGTGATTGTGTGCATTACCAATGTACTGCAGAATGACAACTAGCATATGAATATATAATTTTAACTTTTAACTTAGGAGTAGTTAAATCTTTTGATTAAGAAATTAATTCAAAATTTCCTAAAACAAACAATGACGGCAAGAAGCTGTGTCCTGGTTTAGGGCAAATTTGGGAGGAAACTTCTGAATGGGGTCTCTCTAGGAAACAGATTCAAGCAGTCCCTCTCTCAACTGGTTTGGGGAAAATATTTCTTCGGAGAGAAGTGGAAAAAAAACCTGTTTATTTAACACGCAAAGCACTTCTCAGCACAAAAATGAGCAATACTAAACAGCAAAACCTCTCTCTGCTCCGAAGAGATGACAGATTCAGCAGAGTCCCTTCCGTGGGTTGCAGCCCGGCTCACTCAAGCTGTTCTCAGTCCCTCTGGTGCTGGGAAATGTCACAGCCCAGGCCAGGCCTGGTGGGACACAGGTGTGAACTCCTGGTGCTCCTCTGGGTTTTCAGTCCACAGCAGGTTCAAACAAATCCAAGAAAAAGGGAAAAAAAACACAGTCCAGGGAGCGTCTCTGCCTCAGCTAGCCAGAAAAACTAACCAAAAGCAAAGGAGAGCTCTCTCCTGCTGTCCACTGCAGATAACCCAGTCTGTGTGAAGGATGCAGGGGAGCCAGTGCAGTCTCTGATAGCAAACTCTGCACCTCTCCTCTCCCCCTTCACCCCTGGAACCAGTCTTAAAGCTGCAGAACTCAATATTCAACACCAACAGAACCGACGACGGGGGATACAAGCATCATAAAGTCACCCCAAGATAAGCTGTTTCTTAAGTTTTCATGTTTCTCATTTTTCCACAAAATTTTGTTCGCATTTCAGACCAGAAGACTTGCAGTCATTTAATTTTTTGCAATTCTTGGATCTCCTTCCATTGTTTGCGTTTTGTGACTCATTTTTAGAAAGATGATATAGCAAAAATAACCATTTTGCACAATAAAATTCAACACTCCCTTTAAAGCATCTGGTACCTTTAGTGCTGAGCAAGAAATTACATATGCATGCAACAGTACTGTAAGATTCCAGTTTCACCTGTGCTTTGTGAGAAACCCTTTGGTGCATAAAACCCTAAGATCAGAAATGAAAGAATCTGCAGATTTACAATATTAGTCCAGTTCCTACCCCTTTTAACACATGTAAATGTGTTACCTGTCCCCATTATCCTTAACAGATAAAACACTTCTGTATTATCTGTTAAGTTATAATTTAGTGGTGGGACTACTCAAATACATGCTAAGTTAACAGTTCGTGTAAAAGCAACAATACAAATAGTAGTTGGCCCAATGTCTTGGTGTGGTCTGTTGACCAGACTACTATTCCACGTAAAAAAAAGTAAGCTTTAAACAAGAACTAAATGAAGTTATCAGAAAACATAACATAGGAAAACTAAGAATGATTTTACTTTAGTTTAGTTTGTACTGACATGTTTTTGATGCTACATAACAAAACATACATAGTCATACAAACACTATCAGCCATTAAGGTATAAGTACTTAATAAAGTTTTCACCTGCTTTTATTTGTCATTTTTCAAAATCCAACATTGTTGTCATTATTTAGCCTTTTATTAAGAAGGATTCAAGTTGAAGCTTTATAAGCCTACACTAAGCTTCCATTTAAATATGAAATGTAGAATGCTAGCACCAGGATTCAAGACATTAAAGAACGAGCATGTTATCAAACCACTCAGGAAGTCCACAGCTGAACCAAATACAAAAGAGCCCTCGAGTGGCCAGTTTATACACACACAGTATGCAGGGAAATAGCATAAATGAAGAGGACTATTCTGCTTTCATTTGACAGGTTTTAAGTCTAGCTGCTACAAATGTTTTTTCTTATTTCAGCAGACTTTTGACTTTATTAGTATGTATCTCCAACAACTATTGACAATACTAAAATAAGTAATTTATCCTAAAGCAGTAGCAATTATAGACTGCTAGTAGATGGATATAAACACACAAATCAACTGCTTGATATTTTTAAAAGAGGTCTATTCTTAAAATACTGAAAGGAACATAAGAACACTAATGTACTATTAACAACACTTATCTGTGAATTTTCAGAACTTCTTAAGGCTAACTGGCAAGGCATGTTTTAAATTACAAAAATGTCTCACTGTGCTGGTTTTGGTTGGGGTAGAGTTCATTTTCTTCACAGTGGCTGGCATGAGGTTGTGTTTTGGATTTGTGCTGAATGCAGGGTTGATTAATTATAGAGATGTTTTTGTTATTGCTGAGCAGGGCTTGCACAGAGCCGAGGCCTTTTCTGCTTTTTGCACTGCCAGCCTGGTGAGGAATTTGGGGGTGCATGGGAAGTTGGGAGGAGACACAGTCCAGACAGGTGACCCAAACTGACCAAAGGGATATTCCAGACCATGTGACATCATGCTCAGTATATAAAGTGTGAGGAAGAAGGAGGAAGGCGGATATTTAGAGTGATGCCGTGTCTTCCCGAGTCACCATTATATGTGAGATGGCTGAATACCCACTTCCCCCTGGAAAGCAGTGAATTAATTCCTCGTTTTGCTTTGCTTGTGTACATAGCTTTTGTCTTCCCTATTCAGCTGTCTTTATCTCAACCCACAAGTTTTCTGGCTTTTACCCTTTTCAATTCTCTTCCCCCAGTCCTGCTGGTGGCAGAGTGAGCGAGCAGCTGCGTAGCACTCGGCTGCTGACTGGGGTGAAACCACAACGCTCCCCTAACCTGCGCTGTAACACTGGACACCCATAAGAGAGATTCAGAGTCCTGTGTTTCACAAAACAGAGCAGTGGTTGGCCATGAAAGAAGCCAGTATTGCTCTTCTGTAAATACTGTGAACACACTCAGTACGCCTCCATCTCTTCAGTTACCATCCTAATTACAGGAATAGATGAAGCTTATGCATAAGCCAGTTGTAGTTCTGAACATGTGCAGAGCTATAGACATTTGTCACATTTACATCAAACAGATGCAATTATACACTCTTCTGGGAAATATAGATATACTTAATAGATTTGAGAACAAAATATTTTTTCCCAACTCTTAACCCAGGACATCCACACCTAGTGTTGTCCATTTATTTTAGATTATTTATCTTCTTTCAATAACCACCTCTGTGAGGTATTACAGAGAGTCACCATGGCTTAATTAAATGTTGACACTGGATAAACAAAACCAATGCTTTTAATCTCTTACTGAATTGCCCTCCATTTCTCCTGTCCAGTGTTTTCTGCATTTGTTCCAGGGAAAACTGTCTTTAGTGAGACTTTCCCTGAACTTCAGAACATCACCTTCTTTTCCCCTAAGTGGCCTCCTCTGCTGCATGCAAGATCATTTACATATTCATGAGCCATGTTAAACCGGCAAAGTAGTCACTAGAGATTTCATCTTTGGCAAAGTTTTGTTTACTTAGACATGTGGTCCTTGGACATCATCCATGTCCAAGGTCCTATGTGTGAAGTACTCCTTGAAGTACTTATGGAAGTTAGGAAAACAAGACCTTGCATGTGGGAGCTACTGGGAATGCAGCTGGTTTACTGAAAATCCAGTCTGGCTTCTCCAGCTCCTTCATTTATTCCACTGCTTGGCAAAGCGCTGCTGAAGGGCTGTTGTGTGGTACACACAGGCACTGGTACTAGGGTAAACATTATTTAACTTCTTCAGGAATGACCCATGCAGTGGGGAAGAGTACAGGCTTGCAAAGGGTACAAACAGGAAAAGTGGTTCATGCACTGTAAAGGTGTACTGCCATTCAGAGCACCACTGACAGGATGGGCCATCAGGAATCACCTGACATTCAAAGGAAAGTGCCAAGTCTAACACCTGGGGAGGAATAACTTCATGCACCAGTATGAGTTCAGTACCAAGTGGATGTAAAGCAGGTTTGCAGAATAGGACCTGAAGTCCTGGTGGACAAGCTGGACATAAGCTTGCACCATGGCCAATTTTGGGCTCACAAGTACAAGAAAGACAAGGGCACACTGAAGTAAGTCCAGCAAAGACACACTACAATGATTAAAGGACTGGAGCACCTTTCAGACAAGGAAAGGCTTAGTGAGTCCAGATTGCTTAGTCTGGGGGAAAGAACCTGGGAGGTGGGGAATGAGCAGGGAACGAAGACTAAGGCAGACTGTTGCCTGTGACATCCAGAAACGGGACCAAGAGGCACTGAACATAAACTGAAACACAGGAAACTCCACTGAAACATAAGAATAAATTTCTTTATTTCTTTTACTGTGGAGGTGGTTGAATATTGGAACAGGTTGCCCAGACATGTCAGGGAGCCTCCAGCCCCGGACACATTCAAAACTAAATTGTACATGAGACTCAGTCTGTTCTAGATGATCCTTACTTGGAGCAGGATGATGTCCAAGAGTTGCTTCCCACCCTAGCTATTCTGGAAATCTACAATTTAACCCATTCTAACAAAATTATCTTGAAAATAATCAATCCTCCTTTCCCTATCCCTGCTTGCAAGCCATAATTCTTGTAGGGTATTTTAGTGCTCCCTATTGATGCCTATCTTGAACAGCATATTTTTAAAAACATTTGCCATTACTTGATTCCAAAGCTGTTCACAGACCACAAAAAACCCCAGTAGGTTTACTGCACTTTTGGAAGGGCTAACTAGTAACCATTCCCTCCTCAACAACAACCAAATGCTGGCTACTATAAACTGAAATGTACATGTGCCCTTTTATATTCCAATTTGTACATCTTAAGATGCCTAACTAATATATTTTTGTGGAGTAAATGTATCACAGATTTATTCTCCTTTAAGATAACTTTCTGGAAAGCGTGCCGTCACAATCTCTAAATGCACATCACATTTTAGCCAGTTGCCTAGGTTCATACTTCTTAAATTATACACAATGTCGTAGGAAAACATGAAAAATGTAGACCCATAATTCTCTTTCTTCAGTGAACTTAAGAGTTACATGAAACTTCTGCTCCATACATAATTCACACCCTTTCTTAAATACAGAAATTGTTTCCTATTCTCTAAACGTTGTCAGGATGTGAAAATATACTCCCACTTCATGTAGTGGAATAGATTGTACCAGTCCATAATTTTTGAGACTGAAAGTATTTGAAATCTGCTTCAGCTGAATCATCATCCATCCTGAGTAAGGCAATTCCTATATGCATTCTCCTATATACTTATTTTTATTAAAAGCTGCAGAGATTGTTTATGATGATACCTATATAGCTAACCTTTATCTTCACTCAACACAGTGACTTAACTGCTTTTCCTCATTACTTGTATGGCATAAGGGTCATTGCATTAGATAGAAAATAAACAATAGTTGAAGAAAGATTGTCTTTTTATAGGTTTTATTTTACATTAAAGAGGAGGTGCTAATTTTTTTTATTGGGAAAGTATCACTGCTTCAGACCTGATTTCCTGAATCTCTGTGCAACCTTAGTAAACCTTTAACTTAGCAGCATGTAGATAGGGTCAAATTCAATTATTAGGGTTGTGAACCAGAAAAAACTTCTTTAGTAGAGTCCCGTGTCTCTAGGAGTAACCCCAGCAGTTTCTTATTCTAGTGCATATTCTAGAACAGCATATTCTAGACAGATTTACTCTTTCTTGAAGCTTGGTTCTAAAAATAACACATTTCCTCTTTATTGATAAACTAATCATCTACTTCAATGCTGAAGTCCTCTAGGCTAGTAGTTATGGAAGATTCTTACCACAAAACCTAAAGCAAGCAGGATTTGCCACTTTTCCTGGCCACAGCATCTAAGATCATGAGCTTCATTAACAACTGTTCCTCCATATAACCAGTTGCATAGCTCTGGTAAGTATTTGAGACTTAATACAGAGATTGTCAGTCAAGATGAATACTCTGTTCAGACATTACTTTCATCAAACCCCACACTCCAAAGCATTTCTCCATGGCTCGTATTTGCCTCACTTACATTTATGCAACCATTCTGAAAAAGTCCACCAAGTCATTTATTTATGCATAAGTTCAGACTTGAAAGACGTTTGTATAATTGTAAGCTGTGCTCTTTTAAGGGTGTTCCAGGAAACAATAAACTAAAGGAGCATAAGCAGTTTAATGAGAGTCAAAAGCAAACAAAAGGTTTAACATTCTTCAGGACTAACATGGTTATAGATGAAACTGTTCTGCATGCTTTACGCCTTAGTTCTGGGATTGCTGCATTCAAAAAAACCCTATGACAAATATAAAAGGATTTGTGTATGCCTCAAAGTACAATTTTAAAGTGGAAGAACAATATTCCCAGTTTCATGCCTGTACTACCTGAAGGACAGTTTTGCCATTCAGAATCACCTCTTGCTACTTCACCTATGGCAACTGCCTGTTGTTAACTACAAAATCAATGCAAGCTCCCACTTGCATTTTAGAAGCTTTCAAGAATAAATGAAGTCAAACAGCACAGCATATTGCACAGGAAACTGTTCCTGTATCTTAGATGCACAACTTACAAAGAAGCTCTAATTGTTACACTGCTATGTGAAGTTTGATTTATTGGATCCTATGCTATACTTTACATCATTCATAGCTTATGTATGCCTAAAAATCAAGAATGAGGTCTGGCAGAAAATTAATTCCAGGACAACAGTATTACGCTGAAGATATATAAAATATGTTTACTTACTAACAGCTATTGCTTCTCCTAAGCTGATTACTCAAAGAACAAAACCAGTTCCTTCCAATAAACAATACCATATCACATGTGTTATTCACAGGACAAACATACATATATTGTTCCAGGGTATCAGCCTCTCAGATCTTCCTGTAAATTAGCCACAAGTCTGCACTGAGTCTATGCAAGAAAATGAGAGTTACTATTTACTGAAAAGTCACTTAAAACAGCTGAGTAAATTGTACTACCCATTTAGTCCTGAACAGTGATACAGAACAAACATCTCACATTTTTCCAAAAACAACAGATCAGAAATGTCTGAGATAATATGCATTTTAGTAAATTCAAAAGATTTTTGAAGTCAAGTTGCTTTCAATCAGCACTGGATTATCCTAACGTATATTTGACTTCTACTTAAATGCATTCTTCTATTTAAAATGTAACTAGCCAATAAAATCACAGATGCTTTTTTTGCCCACAACTTTATCCTTCACCACTTTTCAGTGAACCATGAAAAAATAATTTTTCATATTTGCTATTTTTAGTCTGCATGTTTGATGGCACTACTGGCCTCCACACTAGCTAATTTTATTATTATACAGTGCAGCTCTAAAAATCAAACTTAGTAATACAACAGTCTTGTCAGAAAACAAAATATCTTCTATACATAAGAACAATAAAATAAAAGATCTGCAACAAAGGACATTTGTAACTCATTGTAATAAATGAATCCTGACAGTCAAAAACAGAACCTTGATATACTCCTGGGCTTCAACACACAAAATACATTCACAGAGATGTACTGGTAGACAAACTTGAAAAGCTTATGAACCCACCAGAATCACACTAGGAGAAAAATTGTACTACATTTTAAAAAATAATCTATTCAAAACAACTTTTATGCTATGGGAAGCCTTTACCATGAGCAACTTGCATTGGTGGATGAAATCTGGGAAAGCCCCTTAAATTTTCACATGCCACCTCAGTGAAATTACCACATTAAGGAAAGTGACCCTTAGGCATTGCAACCCTCTTTCTGCACTTCTGTATCACCTGCTTATACCTAGAAGGGATTCATTTTACCAGAAGACAATATATGTATGCACCTCTAACTTAAATTAGTCCTAATCCAAGCTGAAGGCATTTCCATTTCAAATGTGATAACAAAAAGGGCGCTAAAAAGCTCATGCATCCCACCAAGAATGCTAATATTAATTAAAAATAGGGTACAAGGTGCTCTTTGCAAAACTAAGTAGGGTAAAAAAAGCTTGTCATGGTGAAGCACTGACACCCCATGGGAATAGCTCACAAGGACGTTTTTCATTCACTATTATTCATCTAAGTATTGTATTAGCAAGTGCTTTGATGCTACCAAAACATTTGGTGGGGGCTGAAGACTACAAGCAAGAAACTCCCCCTTTCTCCACAGCTGCCCCTCAGTTCCCAGGGAATCTCATCCACCTTCTAGCAGAGTAGAAAGAGGGAAGGTGGCTCAGATGTCATTAGGACTGCAAAACAAAAGCTTTAAAAGCCGTCACCAACCCCCTGCACAGGGGCATGGAAACACGCACTCCTTTCTCACTCCTGACTCAAACCTCCCACAGACCCTCATGTGCTGGAAGCATAGGGTAACCTGCCCTCTTCCCTGCCAACAGTTCCCAGTAGCAGAAATGCAGAGTACCAGACAAGCAGAACAGAGGCTTAACTTCACCTTTTCTTCTTCCTTGTCAGCCCCAGGCCCATAGAAAGACAATCACTGAGCAGCAGTTGCAGCACTACAGGCACATGTGAGCTGGGCGAGGGCCAGAGCCAGAGAGGACTTGGCACAAGCATCACAAAAAACTGTAGGTGCTACACTAGTCCAGCTCATTTACTGCCATGTACTTTTAGGATCTGCCATTACTGTGACTAGAGATTGTCCACTCAAAGCTGATGCCTTGTGGTCTTGAAGAAACACAGGTGACTGAATGTGCACAACTCATCTATTGCTAAAATGCTGTACAACCAGATTTTGTTCCCAGAAAGATTATGCCATTTACACTAGTCAATGAAAGCAAAGCCCAAGGAGGAAGAAAGTACTTAAAAGTAACATGTTTCTCTTCAGCTTGTCTGGATTCTATCCTTGCTGCTATGGAGGCAAGTGATTCATCTTACTCTGCAATATGACAAAGCAAAATATGATTACTCCTTCAAACATATTAAGGCAGGAGTGAACCGCTACATTAGACACCAAGGTTCCCTTTTCAGAAAGATCTTGAGTGTCTTTAAAACTTTTTTAAAAAGTATAAAATTATACTGTCTTCCTACTTTCTATTTTGGAATAAAAGTAAAGAAGGGTAACCAATTTGTAATTCAAACCACAATCGTATTTTCCATCTTAAGAAGTTTTCCCCCATTTTAACAGTACTTAATGAAATACCCTTCTGTACTTTCCAAGCTTACTTTTTTTTTTTACTCTTCTTAAATGAAACCATCATTCAAAGATCCATTTTCTCAAATGGGAAACGCAGCATAAACTCTCATGCTTTAAACCTACACCTGCACTTGTCCCTGCCAAAGCTCACTGCCTATTAAGCCAGAGTAGTAAAGATATGTGTTAGGCCATGCTTAAATAAAGCAGGCACAGAGCTGTGTATGTTTAAGCATAAATACAACTATATAAATAAAAATGCATGAGCTACATGATATATCCCAGGAACAAATGTATCAAAAAACAAACAAACAAAAACTAATGAGACTCTGAACTTCAGTAAAGGTTCAAATTCTCAAAAGTCCTTTGCCAGAGAAGCACTCACCAGGCATGTTTACTGTAAGGAATAGTATATACAGGATTTAATAGCAGGCTCATCATACTGCCTGTGTTTGCTACTACAGTGCACCTCACCACAAGCTACAGTCTGGAATGCAGCAGAAGAAGGGCTCAAAACACCCTAAGATTTCTCATCAAAGTTTACAGAGAATGAGGGAAGACCATGTCACCAGAAAGAGTAATCCTGTCTTACACCTGTAAAATGGAAAAAGATAAACAAAAAAGATTCCAGCTATTCTATTAAAGAACTAGCCATGAGTGAAAAACACAGTATAAAGGCTCATAAACAAGCTACCTGTTGGATCATATTGCTTTGTTGACGTAAATGTAATTAGACAACATACATAAAATTTATGGAACCTAGGACTAGTCTTTAAAAGATAGAGGAGAAAGCACTTAGCTATGAGTCAAAAGGTTTTCAACTGTAAAAGACATTTTAACATGCATAATGTTTGCTACATTTCTCTTACATAGCTTTCAGAAAAAACGAAAAAAAAAGTGACCAAATTCTTGGTTAAAGTGCTTACTTACATTGAAGGCATTAACTGCATTTTTATCGTAATACTTCTTCTTTTCATACTTATCCCTGATGAAAAATTCCACAGCTCTGGAAGTAGCTAGTTTAAGGAAAATATGCATTCATATAAATAGTAACATCAACCTAAAAGCTCATTGGTTATTCAAACTAAAAAACTACACCTGATTAATCCCATTGTGTATTTTTAAAACAGCAGAACAAACCACTCTACACAGAACAATTACTGCTGCAGTGCCCAAAGTGAGCTTCTTTGTACTATAAAAAATTAATCAGTTTCATCTCTGAAGAAAACAATATAAGAAAGATAGAGTATAAGTAACTCAGTGTTCCACAATTAGGACATTTTCACATGGTATTTATAGTCTACATGGCTGTAGTACTGAAAATACTTGAACAATGGTACTCATTTATGGTCAATAACTATCGTTTACCATCTTAACTTGGGAAAAAGTACTTCCTCTTCATAAAAAAGGTGAAATGTATGTACCTGTTCTCTGATTTGCACGTTATACCATTTATCAAATGCTGATCATAAATACTTCTCCGAGATCACTAAGTCCTCCATAAGAGTCTCCTGTTAAAACAAACAACCCTGTGGAAGGGGAAAAAAAAAGCCAAAACAGCTAGTGATAAAAAGATATTGAAGCAAAGATGGAAACAGCAGCAAGCATATTGCTGTAGAAAACCAGAACTGACAACTCAGTAGCTCAAATGCAAAAAAGGAAAGCCAGTTGTTTTCCTCAATTATTCTCTCAGCTTCATAAAGCAGCTCATCCAAAGCAGTGTGAATACTTTTTAATTTTAGTGAAGCTGACTCTCTAGGATCTGAAGAATAAATTTTAACTACTTTTTCCAGCAATGTGATTATTCATTCAAAAACTGATATTGCAACTGTGAAAGCTCAGACTCGTTGCCTCAAACTTCCAAAGCAATTTTTTCCTCAGTTGATGGAAAGATACCCTTAGCTCCACATACTATGTCCTAAGATTAACACTGAATTCAAAGCACTCAGTCCCTTCATTCTGTGCATCAAATTATATTGTCAAAAATCATAGTTTCAAACTGTATGCAAGTGTCACCTGAAGACAGTTTCATAAGTTAAAAAAATCAAAACACTGCTTTCCACCTCTTTCTAAATATATATAAATTGTAAAAGGCATCCTGAGCACTTTGAAGGTACAACAATCTTAGTACTAATAGTGTGAAAAAATTATTCACTGTTGTTGGAAAAAACATTTTTCAACAGGAAACTAAAGCTGCCATACAAAAAAAAACCAAAAAACAACACAATGATCCTAAAAGTTAGCTTCTACACTACAGCATCCCTGCCAAGTACAAGGAAAGGAAAAAAAATGTTTAGAAAGGTCACTCTTGTGATTAAGAAGCAGAAGTGAGGAGGGATCTTTAGCAGGAGATTTTGGGCAGATCCCACATACACATTTCTCCTGTGTCTCCACTTTACTACCTTAAAGCTAGAAGTATATTATAGTGCTACAGGAAGTTAAACATTAATATAGATGAACATATACAAAATTGATCATCACATGCAAAATATTTCCATTGTTAATCCAAAAGAATGTTCAGAACAAAAGAATATTCACAAGCAGAACACTGATGACATACTAAGCTGATTTGGTAGTGATACAATGGGCAAAGGAAAAAGGCAAAAAACATCCATAAAACAACAGCCTGTCATGAATGCCAAGTAGGTAAGTAGCTGCCAGAGTTATGGGAAAATTGAGAAATAAATCAGAAAATGTTGGAATCACCTCTCTTGGCAATACAGTGTCAATAAAGAAAACACAGGCAATGAAATATATTCAGTTGACTAAGTCCACCAGTTAGAAGCTAAAAACTATTCAAAAGGGCATGTAATTAATTCAAGGCATACAGTGTGAAAAAAAGAATTATTTTGAAAGTCCAAAAATTAAACTTTTGGTCTGATCTGACAAGACAAGCTTAAAGCATTATTACTTCTCCTGCAGTAGCACCAGTGAATTTATGTTAGCTGCAGCAAAAACTAAATATACATCTTCAAGATTAATTTTTGAGTAAATTTTAGATAAAATATTTTGATCATATGGCTAAAATAAAGTTCTAGAATATTACAGCTGGAATACTATAGTGCTGTCTGGTTCCAGTTACTTTTTTCTTATGAGAATGTTTAATTTAAAAACTAACAGAATATGAAAAAAGTATCTGCTTTGCTCAAGCGCATTTTACAATGTGGAGTCTAACCCTTCAAAAAAAAAATCTTCTAACATTGAGTATAGTATCTAATAAACAGAAGAATCAGAATCACCTTTGTATATAGCAAATTTAGATCAAGTTACAAATAAGTCTGTTTATCAGCTCCTGTAGCTGGGGAGACTCAGCTCACTTAAGATTAGGCGTTTAGGAATTCATTATAATTAAATAGTTACAATAAGATCTGATGAAGCAAATCCTTCCTTTGGGGTAACTTCACCATATCAAGAAAAAAACCCAGATCTAAATTAATGCCATTATATATTATCCTAGTGATTCAGTAAAGGTATTTCGTGAGAAAAGTAATTTTGCCAGCAGACGGTTTTCCTTCCAACCCTTCCTGTCCAGGTACACAGTGATAATCACACACAAACACACCTGATGGCCCTCAGAGAGCCTGGGTTTATTTATGTATTCCCATGCTAGTCACCTAGAGAAAGAAATCCATGCTTCACTGGAGTAAGATGCAATGGCTCATTTTACTTTAGCATTCAGCTCATTATTTCCTGATCAAATGCTTCTAAACTTCAGATGGCAGTTACTCAAGATAAAGGAAATATTCAAGAGCTCTCCAGTATCACTCTAACTTCCTACATACAGTGAATTTATGAAGTCACCTCTTCTGAAAGCAAGAATAAATGGTGCTTGCCAAATCTCATTACGAAATAGATTTGCTATGACTGAAGTAATTTAAATCTTTTCTGAACTGTTCTCAACTTCCACTGTCATTTCTTATACAACAATATCAATGAAATAAATAACATAAGCTGACAAATGTAGCAGTTCCTTGAAACAGTCGTAATATCTCAATTGCATTAAAAGTCATTTCAATGTGAAAGCAAAAACAAAAAGGATACTGATCTGTTTGAGGTCTTCGGAAGTTCTCTGGCAGATTAGCTTCATAGAGTAGTCTTGCTTTAGTATTTCCCATTTCCTGCATGCACTAGGGAAAAGTGGTAGAAAACAGCTGGTTCATGCCTGTTGATACTTTAAACTCTGAAACAGTCAGAACATTACTGGAATGCTTAAATGACATCACAAGTTTTTAACTTGGGGACCTCCCTGTTGCTGTATGTCTTGGGAGATATGACCACGGCACAGGAGGGCTGCCCGTCCAGACTTGATGGACAAAGCTAGCAACATAGATGCTGTTTGCAGTGAAAACCAACCCATCCTGGGAAAGAGAAGCTTTGATCCCTCAGGATGACTCTTCAGACCAGGAAGACAAAAGAGTAATAAAATTTGCCTGATAGCAGGAAGAGGCTTCAGACTGGAGCATACCTGGAAGAGTCAGTGCTTGATACACCAAAAGAACGCAACCAGGCATCAGACAGGTATGTGAGTGCTACTATCCTGCCCCTCACGAAAAGGCTTAGAACGCTTTTTCTACAGATACAACCAAGAAATAGCCTTCAGAGTCCCTGGGGCAAGGTAGAATACCTCTAAAATGATACAGAAATGAGAGGTAAACCAACTTCTGAAGTGAGTTTTATGAACTCAGGCTCACTAAAGTAGAAGCATGATACATGCAAAAGCTAGTAGGACTGTAAAACATGTAAGCTGAGCATCATGATAAATGCAAATCCTTTCACAAGTACTTCTGATATCCCTTCCAAATTGGAAACATATTTGAAGATATTTTACCTGTATTTGCTCTGGTGTCCATTGATCCAAGTTGACAGACTTGACCCTTGATATATGAACCCCAAGATTTCGATGTATTCCAGCACATCTGATGCAGATAAAAACACCGGTGTTCCAAGAAGCCCATCTTGGTCCTGCAAGGAATGGGGAAACAAATCAATTATTTTCAAAACTCCACATACTGTGAATATTTTCTCTGGCATAATTCTATACCAACAACATAAATGAACAGGTTTGAATAAAGTCTTGCCTCTGCTTCTCTAGAATATCTATCACTTTGTTAACAACTTTCAGTGTTAACAATTTTATTCACAGATTTCTACTTCTATATAATGTCACAAAACATTAACAAGTTGGATTAAGCTAGAAAGTCTTATGTTGTGTCCATCTCCCCACCTCCAGAACAACACAACAAACAAACTTTAGAAAGTTGGCTTACTAGCAAAAATATTTTTTTCTTGCATCTTGAATAATCTTTATGGCTATGCCTCAGATGAAGCATCAACAGAAACTAGTAGAAGTTGCTCTTTTTTGTCCATTTAAAAGCTTCTTAAGACATGCATCTGTACTTAACTTGAAATTAAATGCAGGGCAATCTTATATACCTCAAATAGCTCAGAATCTCACAACAGTAGCATGCAAGCTCTTAGGAAATGATTATGCAGAGACTTGCAAAAGCAAAAAATAAAAATATCCATCTGAGAATGGTGGAAAACTGAGTATGTTCAGGATCCCTGATTTCTGAATTACCATTCACAGCCAAATGGATTTTCTAACAGAATCAGGCTGATTTACTAACCATCACTGTTTCTCAGCTGTGCTGGCATGTTTAGACAGTTGAAGTATGCTGGCCTGAATTATCACAGTGATACTTAGGATTTTTCATTCATTCTCTAATTAAACACATTTGTACAATTTTATTCCAGCCCTGTACATCACAACTGTTAAAAGTACTACTTTGAAGCCCATCTAGTTCTGAGCTCTAAGGAGTTCAAAGATTAAATAATTACCATCAAAAGCAAGAAGGCATATTGAAGAGCTGGAAAACATTTCAAGCAGTTATTTTCTGCTTTTGTACAACAGATGTGCACCTAGACCACTCCTGCAACTGCAGTTGTTTGCATTTCCATACCAATACATGTATGGGCACTTTCCTGGGACCTACAAAAGAGCTTTATGCTTCCCTCTCCTGATCTTAACTTAGGATTGTGCTGGTTTGACCCAGCAAACACCCACAGAGCTGCTTACTCACTCTCCTCTCCTACAGGACAGTGAGAAAAGAGCAGGAAGGTGAGAAGACTTGTAGACTGAGATAACAGTTTTATTAAATGAAGCAAAAACTGCACACAAAAGAGGGATAAAAAGAAAACAGGATTTCTTCATTACTTCCCATGGCCAGGGAGCTGTCCAGCCACTTCTTAGAAGGCTGTGCTTCAGCACCCACAACACTTGTTTTGGACACCACCATAACCAAGACTGTCCTTTCTTCCTTTCCTTGAGCATTTGTTGCTTGAGCACTTTATCACATGGCATAGAATGGCTAATTACAGTCAGCAGACACCTCAGCTGCATGTCCTGCCCACCCACCACTCAGCCTTTAAACTCTGGGCAACAGAACTAAAAAGAAAAGCTCTGATAGTGTTCAAGCAATAGCCAAAACAAAGAAGCAGGAGAAATCCTTTCAGTTGGACTCCATTCTTTAGATTTGGTATTTGAAAATCCCAAGACACATTCACAGATCCTCACATTTGCTGCAAGAAGCATTATTCTTACTCGTGGGAATAGTGGCAATATTTTGGGTAATCACCTTGCTTTTAATTTATCTTGTTCAAGATGACAAGAAGTCAGAGAACTTGATGTCCACTGCTTCACATTTAAGACCATAATCATCAGAATAACTGGCAGTTTTCAAAATAACTGTTACTATAATAAAATTAGATTTCAAGGGTCAAAAGATCTAGGAATTACTCACCAAAACTAACACATCTTTTCCCACATAGCAATTTTACATTATAACTACTACTAGTCAGGTAAGAATGTTCAGACTGTACTGTGTCTTAAATACTTCAACGACTAGCAACCTATTGGATCTGCCTTTTTATTTCCCCCTATAAAACACTACACACACAAAATACTCACTCTTGCAGAGTAGTAGATACTCACTCTTGGTGGATTTATATTACATGAAGGCCTCACTTAAAATTATACCACTTTTAGTTTTAGTGCTCCAGGATACAGTTTTGCAGGTCATTTGCCTCAACATATTAATCAAGTTTCAGCTAAAATAGTGCACCAGAAGAAACTTAAAAAAAAAACCTTCTTAGCCACTCTGCTAAGGTAGGTCAAGCACCTCAGTTTATGCAAAAGATTAATCTAGCCATGACAGTTTAGAAACAGATGAGATAAAGTCTTATGTACCCAACAGCTTCTCCAGTTTTTCCCCTGAAATATAACCTATGTGTCTTCTAAAAACTGGAGCCAGTTTTGATCAGGTTACTACAGGGACAGAAGGTGTTTAACTACAGTATCTGTATGCTGTCCAAGTTTTTATCCCTACAGGGTGTTTACACAGCCACTATGAACTTTACCATGAATGAGTTTGTACAACTACACATCCCATGAGTTTCCTATTCTTCCAGTACTGCCTCAGCTATGAGATCCCAGATAGGCAAATTCTACATTAATGAGACAAGACTGGAAGGAGGAACTGACATGACTGAAGTCTAAATAAATTAAGAGAGATCATTAACCTTATAGTTAAAATATTACACTTGAAATTTTGTTAACAAAAAGACTACTTTTGAAGTAGGTAGTTTTCTCATGGAAAAGAACAGTTTTGTATTTTCCCAAAAGCTCAAATTTCATTAATTTGTACTTATTTAAGAAATAAATCTGGGAAATCAAATATATTTAAGCAATGAAGGAACAAATTAAACAGTGAATAACAGGCAAACCTGAGGCCAGACAAAAACATTCGTGTGTAACCTCTGAATTTAATTCCGAGTAATGACAATACGCAATATTAAACACTTCAAATGCAAAATGTTTTCATTAATCCAAATCAATCATAACCACAGTTAAGCACTAGGCAAGAGAAGTCAGAAAATATTTTCTATGTGTGCATCAAACCGACTGTGCTTGATTTAACCAAACAGTCAACTAAAGCCTAGGCTGCAAACTTTTGTGTGAAAAATGTTTAATAGTAATTCAGAGTGATTCAATAAACAATTTACAGTTTTGCCAATTCTGTATGAAGTCAGGATGCTTATTTCTGTATACGGAAATATTTTGCACTAATAGAAATATTTACAGGTTTCTTTTGGTTGGGTCCTTAAAGACACAGTTTTCTTTAGAAGAATTTTCAAGAGTAACCTGGTTTAACTGCTGTATTTTTGCTACCCAATTAAGAAGATGGATATTTGGCTTCAGAAATGAAGACTAGACATCAAGAATCTTGATGACTGCTATATTATACTATTTTAAACTCCTTTAATGTCATTAGTAATGCTGTCTTACCTACCAAGAACTGCACTATACACTGCAACTTCAGTCAGCCAATAATAACTAGAAATACTTGTCATGTTTGACATAATAGAATTTAATAGAAACTTTGTTCTTCTCAAAGACATTTGAATTTTTACTACAAGTGCCAATGTGCACTTCAGCAGCTTGCTGCACCACTCCAATATAAAAATACACTTGAAATTACTTCTTCAGTCATCTAAGATACAGATAACTGCTTGAAAATATTTACAGTCTCTTTCATCCTTTACCAAAGTTAACCTTGGAAAAAAGCCACAGGACTGAAAATGACCAATATTTATACTAAACCATATAACTAGAATACTGTTAAGTCCCTGGAACACTACCAAGCTGAACAAAAGAAAAAACTTCAGCAACCCTAAGACAGATTGCTGCTTCCAAGATAAGAATCAATTTTCTTTTTCTTCACTCAAAACTTTATTTTCCATATTTCTATACATCATCTACTGGTTAGACCCGAATTCCTATTTCAGTTCTTAGCAGGTGGCTGAGAAGGTGTGTGCTGTCTTCAAGAGAAATGATGACAAGACTATTGCATTAGGTCATGTACAATTTAAGGAATCCTTAAAATAACGAGGTTATTTTTTTAGGCCCACAAGGTTTATTGCATGTATTTAGTCTTCCTGACAACTGCAACTCAGTTGCCTTCATAAAAAGGAGTGATTAGTTTTGACTGGAAATTTAAATACAGCACAAGTGCAAGTTTCTTATATGAGCCAAAGAGGAAGGTGGATTTGAGCCATCATATGGCTTCACAAAAGTTAATTTGGAGTCTCCCAATATTGGGCTTGGCTGGGATGGAGGTAAATTGCTACACTGCATCTCATATGGAGATGTGCTTCGGATTTGTGACCAAAACAGTGCTGGTAACAGTAATGCTTTGGCTACAGATGGACAGTGTTTGCACGGAGTCAAGGATTCCAGCCCCACCCAGCAGGCAGAGAGTGGGCAACAGGCCAGGAGGGGAGAGTCAGGGGCATCTGATCCCAGCTGACTGAAGGGACATCCCAAATATATATTAGAATTCAATCAGGTATATAGAAACAGCACTAACTGTGACATTTTTATGGCATTTAAGCAGTCCTTAATAGAGACCATAGGGGCTCTAAGAACAAAATATGTAGCCACCAAGAAACAATGTAGCCTGTCACATCTTTAAGTTTTCAGAGGTTTTAGATAACTCATGAATTTAAGAAAAAACCTGGAGAGTTTATTTCCAGTTACAGTAGACATCCATGCCAGTATAGTTATTGTATAGAACCAACATTCTCCCTACTCATAGAAATATCTACAGCTACTAAAAAGCTGTGAACATTTCAAAAACCAAATTCAGCTGTTTAAATCTTAAGCAATAAAGAGCTTGATAGCAATTTACATAATTTTAGATAAAAGTCTTCACATAAGTTGATTTCAAGCCAATTTTTAAATTGCTGAAAAAGTTGTCCAATCTCACATGCCATTCTTTCACTCTGAAGTGCACATCAAAGTGTGAATGTTGTGAAAAAGGCATCATTTTTACATATTCTCTGGTGAGGCGAAAGCTTTTCTCTCAACATATTTCAAAATCTTTCCCACTTTTCCCTCACACTTTTCTTTTTTCAGGATACAATTTTGATGACAGATTTCTCCTTCATATTATTTAAACTGGACTCATACCTCACACGTGCTTGCTGTTTGTGCACATACTCCCAAATACCACTTTCTTCTCTGTCTCCATTACCTCACTGAGTGAGGACCATGTGTTCTGCTCCACTATTTTAGACAGAAGTTGATTGAAGAAGCCACAATAAAAATTCACACATTGCTGACAAACTCTCCTAATGCACTTCTACATGATATGACCATCTATTTGTGAGTACAGCTGACATACATCTTTGGACAAAAATAATGACCAGAATTGTAATGCTGAAGCCGGTATAGAGCATTTTCAAAGGAAACAAAATACAAAGTACATTAGTGTTTCTATGTCCAAGATTTAAGTTTTACTCCAGCTGCTCAAGTGTAGCATCAGCACACGCATAGTACTGCATCAGATACAAAACAAGGCTTGCACAATACAGTTCATTTAAAATGCTGAGGTAAAAGTACTTTTATCAGCATTAAAAAAAATGTGAAAGCCTCATATACTAACCGTATATGAATCCAAGCAGTCAATACAGTGTGAAACATTGCTTTAGCTCTCCATTTGATTGGTTAAAAAAATCTTTGAACTGTTTTAAACATCTCAGTCAACACTCCATCCTCTACTCAGCTTCCACCTGCACTAAGAAATTAGCGAGAAATGTTATACTATCAGGTAAGACTGGGCTGAAGAAGGAGAACCTGTCACACAAACATGCTAGGGAAAAAGAAAGAAAAAGGAAATTAAAAGAAAAGCAGGCAGTGGAGACCAGAACAAACTAAAAAGAGGTAAAAGAAAACAAAAGTATTTGAACATGATTTAACTGGGAGATCTCCACAAAGGAGCAAGAATAAGATCACTGCAGATTTGACTGTGAAGTTGAATGATGATGGTTGCTCCCCTTACTACACCAATTCCAAATTTTCTTCCCTCCATCAGTCCACCACCACCTGTTCAGCTTACTGTAACTGCAGTTAATACTGAAACACTCATTTGCTCAATACAGGTGCTGACCCCTCTCAGGAAACATCTAAAGTTAGAGAGAACACAGAGGTCTGAACTGCGGTGAAAAAAAGCAAGCATGAAGCCATTCAATTTTACATATACTGTCAAAAGGAAGACAACCATTTTACATCTCAAACAATTCTGAATCCTTTACAACACGTGCATAAAACTAGCTTTATGCTAGTAGTACGTTTTGAGACAAAGTTTTAAATGGAAAAAGCTTGTTAAAAAACTAGCTTTAAATAAGGCTTGTATGATAGAGGCACATAAACACAAAGTCAGTTTTCACTCTACATTCTTGCAGTTACCAGTTAGAAATTCTACAAGGAAGGAAGCAAAGTATTACACATAGAGTACTAACTTTGCATCTCTAGTATTGTCTGTAGCAAACTTATCTTCGGCAAACATCTTTAAAGACTTCTGACAGACTACGATTCCTTTTTTCTCTCAACAGCACCCTGCCTGTCCTTTACCCATAAAGCACAATTAAGTTACTTCAATTCTCATTTGTTTCCCCAAATCCTGCTGCTGTTTGACAGACTTGATTTGCCAAAGAACTGGCTCCATCTTGTGGAACAGAGAATTAACTACAAGAAAATCTACACACCTGACTCATCCCGAGTGGTTGATAGCCAGTTCCCAAAAGCTACCACTTTTGGCCAAAGAAAGCCTCGGTCGTTGCATCAATCCAAGCATACCCATGCAGTGCTCTCTCTTTGCATTACTCTTACACCCAATTCATACTGCTCAAGTGATCTGCTACTCAAGATTTCAACCAAGTTAGGAAAGAATATCTTTAGAAAACATCTGTAACTTCTCCAAGATGAGATACAAAGAAAGATTGTGAACAGGAGACAAGCACCCTTACATAGGAGATAGAAAAGAAGGAAAACAAGCAAGCAGCAGTTGAATTTTACGTAATTCAATTCAATAAAAGAAGATCAGAGTCAACACAAAACAGTCCCTTTTTCAGTGGCTACTCAGGGAAGAACAAAAGAACAAGGCAGAACTTACAGAGATTCCTCCAAGTTTCTCTCCTCAAAACATAACACTCTAGAGACAGCAATTTAATCAAAATATTACTGAAGTGCTCCAAACAAATAATTTACTACCATGCATTTTCAGTCTAATCCCGCTGGTTCAAAGACCATCTCTTACTAATTTAATTGGCGTTTGCTTAGTTTTCATACAAAAGGTAGACCCACCATCTCCATTTCTGGTTCACAAACTCCTGGGCTGGGTGGAGTGGGGAGACTGAAACAAATCCGCCAAGAAAACAGCACCCACTCACCTCCAACACAAAAAGCTTAATCACAATGTTCATGTCCCTGAAACAGACTTTGTGAATTAAGCAAATCTTTGAAAGAATAGAAGATCTTGCATAAAGATCTTGAAGCAAAGAAAATCATGCAAGAACCACAGTACAAGAATCTTTATTCTATGAAATGTTCTTCAAGGCCCTTGAACCTTGAGTCCTTTGAGACTGCTGATAAAGGGCTATTTACTTATCACTTGATCCAATGAATTATTTTCTGATTAAACAGAACAAATAGCCTGAAGCATGTTCTCATGTCACTCCCCACATTAGGCATAATTTCCTTCAAGTAGAAGAGGATTCCTTGTTTTATCTCCATACCCACGACTGGGACAATCACACAAGCTCAGTCTTTACATGCTTTTAAAATGTCAAAGTATGCAGCAAACGGTGTAAAGGGTAGCTGTTAGCAGTCTCTTACAGCTGGCTTAGTAAGCCTGTGTTACGAGAGTCAAGACCAGAATTTGAGAACTTTACATTTACCACATTTAGAAAAGCATGACAAGAGTTCAAACAAGAACTATTTGTAAAAGGCTGTTTTTATATTTTTCAATAAAATCAAACTCAACAGCACGAAGCTGCACTGAAGGCAGACAACTCAAGTACACTGTTCCAGAGCCCAGCTTAATAGCAGCTAGATGCATACAGTTCAAGGTATACTGCAGGAACAGTGGGAAGACAAGCCTTGGAGGCATTGCTTAGCTATTTTTAGCCAGTGTCTGGCAGGAGGTAAAGAGTTCCATGGACAGAATTCTTCCAAGTTTGTCTTTTGGTTTGGATAACCATTTTCCATGAAAGCCATAAAAAATCCATTAAGTGCAGGCCTATTCATAACTCCAAATAGGCTCTATAGAAGTATCATGAATGGAACTCTATCCCTGCACAACCCTGTCCCACCTCTATAAGTCAGAGGGAAAAATACGTATCAGTTTCAATTATTCCTTCAGCTCACTTATCCACTTGCTGCTGTAGCATCAAAATCTGCTAAAAGCATTTCAAAGAAATTACAAGGGTTGTATCAAGCCTCGACTAGAAAAGAAGTACAGTGACACCAATGTTCCTTCAATTCTATGTTTAAGCCAGAAAATCAAGTGGCTGGCTTCATAACAACTTGAATTCTGGAATGCATCCAAGTAATTTCAAACAGCAAAAGCTTTATACAGAAAATTAAGTGTGGAATATGAAGTGCAGTTTGTAAATTAGAGGACTGGTTGGTTACATTAGCTATCGGAGATACACAGGTAATGTCAGTTTATTCTTGAAATGAACAGGTCTTTTTCTTGTCTAACAGCCATTTGGCACAAGCAATCTTGCAAGGCGACAAAGTGAAATAATTTTTTTTTGCCTTATTAACAAATAGTCAGCTACTAAAAATCTTTTTGACTATGAGAATATAAGCTTCCTGTTCCAAAATAAAGTAACTTTATCAAATATTAGGTGATTATAGGACATAAAAGCTAAGTTGTGAAATAAAATACAATATTTAAAGTTCACCATAAAGTTATGTACACAAATACACAGTTGATCCCTTCTCATGTAATTATGAGAAAATTGAGATTATGATGGTTTTTTGAGATTTGTTCCCTAAGACACCACCAAGACCCCCTATTTATCTTAGAAATGAGATTACAGGATTTAAAAAGAACACCGACCTAATTAAAACACTTATTTTAAATGAAAATATCAGTTTAACTCGGCGTTTTGCAATGAAACTTCCTTTAAAACCACCTCCCAAAGTTTGCATTCCTGACTTGGAAGTACTTCACACCTCAGATTTCACCCACCCTCCCACTACCTAGGCAAGCAGAATCATAAGCAACTTCTGAACTGTCACAAGAGCAGCTCCTGACCCTTGGCTGGCAACCACACCTGGATAGCCTGAGCACGTGTCTGTGACTGTACCAGGAGAACACATGCAGAGTGCACAGGACACAGCCACAGCACTCCTACCAGCCTTGTGGGTGCTACAGCACCCTTTGGAAAGTGAAGTCAGTGCCCCAAGTATCAGAGATGACAGGGGTGCCAACCCTGGTACATTCAATAACCTAACAGCTTCAGAAACAATATTTCAATTTGGCTAAGGGGTAGCGCTCCAGTTTTATCCTGCCTGTTCACTCGTTAAGAGAAAGACTGCTTGTGTCAGAGTTCAGGCTGCAAGAATAAGGTGTGCAAGCTGTCATTTCTTGTTAGCAGCATTTGGTACTTTCTAAAAAAGACAAGGTTATGTAGCATATCACAGTATTAGTAGAAAGCTTCTGGAGCAGGTCTTGACTGCAATTTTTCCCTTGTCAGCAAGGAAATGCTAAAACGCTTACTGTTTTAAGTTTACAATTTATATTCCTTTTATCTGCAGAAATAAAAGGAAACTGGGGAACAGTGAGCTCTTACAAAATGTTTTCATAAGCTGATAGCTAAGCATTAAGTAAAAGCATCACTGAAAAGAGATGTATAAATCTACGCTGCTCTGTTAGATGTAACAACCCCTCTGCATACCCAGGCAAAAGATAAAGATTATATAAACACCTGCTTAAAAAAAACCCTTCAGTCAATAATTGAAGTTCTTCCTTTAACTACGACAAAAACCTCAGAGATAAGATTTATTTGCAAGACAGGCTTATAATGTAGCCAGTTTGCCATTAACAAGAATGAACCTTTCTTTATCAGAGACATTACGTAGCAATTGCATTAATCAGCTTCCCTTTACCATTTTTCCTCAAACATTACAGAAGAGATCCTTAAGTAAACGCTCCATGAACTGTACAACCTCTATGCAGTCCTCAGTGACTCCAGAGATGTGCTTTCTCGTACATAACAAAGAAGGTAAATGCCCCCCATAACCCCTCCAACAAAGATCTAAATTTGAAAAAAGATGCAGAGAAACCAGAGATTCAAGCTTCTTTATCCAACAGCCACAGAATCAGTGTCTTTAAGGTTGGAAAACACACCTTAGATCTTAAGGTTCTACCATTAACCAAACACAGCCAAGTACCACATCTACCTGTTCTTTAATACTTCCAGAATGATAATTCAATACTTCAGGCAGTGGAGCTGGGCAGGCTGTTCCAATGCCTGACCAACTTTTCAGTGAAAAAATCTTCCCCAATATCTAATCTATACCCTCACTGGCACAATTTGAAGCCATTTCCTCCTGTCCTGTCACTGGCTGCCTGGGAGAAAGAGCCAACCTCCACCTGGCTACCTCCTTTCAGGGAGTTGTAGAGGGTGATTAGGGGGCCCCTGAGCCTCCTCCTCTCCAGGCTGAACAGCCCCAACTCCTTCAGCTGCTCCTCACAGGACTTGCATTCCAGATCATTCACCAGCTCTGCTGCCCTTCTCTGGACTCACTCCAGCACCTCAAAGTTCTTCCTGCAGTGAGGGGGCCAGAACTGGACACAGAATGTGAGGTGCAGCCCCACCAGTGCCAAGCAAAGAGGGACAATCCCTGCCCTGGTCCCACTGGCCACACTACTGCTGATCCAGGCCAGGATGCCATTGGCCGCCTTGGTCACCTGGGCACACACTAACTCAAGTTCAGCTGCTGTCACCAGCACTTCCAGGTCCTCTTCCATCAGGCAACTTTCCAACCACTCTGACCCCAGCCTGTACACTGCAGGGCATTGTTGTGACTCAAGTGCAGGACCCAGCTCTCGGCCTTGTTGAAGCTCACGCAAATGACCTCAGCCCATCGACAGAGCCTGTTGGGATCCCTCTGTGGAGCCTTCCTGCCCCCTTCCAGCAAATCAACAGTCCCACCCAACTTGGGATCATCTGTAAACTGACTGAGGGTGCACTCAACCCACCGATCCAGATCATTTGTAGAGATATTAAACAGGACTGGACCAACAACTGAGCCCTGCAGAGCCCCACTAGTGACTAGATGGATGTGACTCCATTCACCACCCTCTGGGCCTGGCCACCCTGCCAGTTCATACTGAGTGAAAAGTGCACCTGTTCAAGCCACGAGCAAAGTGCCAAATTTCAGGCTCTAGACAGTAGAAACACACTGAAATCATCTATAATGACCAGCCAGATTGTTTCTTGTACCAATCCTCTCTGCTATATTCGTTTGTGTAGGGATGGAATTTATTTTCCTCATAGAAAGCAATATGGTGGTGTGTTCTGAGTCTGTGACCAAAGCAGTGTCAATAACACACCAATGTTTTAGCTATTGCTGAGCAGTGCTTACATAACATTGAGGCCTTTTCTGCTCTTCAGATTGTACTGGCAGTGAGGTGGCTGGGGGTGGTGGAGGCCAGAAGGGGACACAGCTGAGACATCTGACCCCATATAACCAAAGCGATATAGCATACAGCACTGTGCTCGGCAATAAAAGCTGGAGTAGGAAGGAGAAAGGAGACAGCTGGAATGAGTAACTACATAACTGCTACATGTGATGGAACCCTGCTTTTCCTGGAGAAGGCTGAACACCCACCTGCTGATGCTAAGTAGTGAATTAATTCCTCATTTTGCTTTGCTTGTGGGCACAGCTTTTGCTTTACCTGTCTTTATCTCAACTCATGAGTTTTCTCACTCTTACTCTTCTGAGTCTCTCTACCATCCCACTGGCATCCACATAATTCACATTAATTGCAGACATTCACCTACATTCCTCCTCTACATACTGTCTCACTTCCTCTTCAGGTTATTGTAGATCAGTCAAGTAGATTTTTAGGCTGCACCATTCATCTCTCTCACCTACAGCGAGCCTATAGCCCTCAAACACTAATATACCACAGCTCTCAGGTACAGGAATGGCCTACCTCACAAATGTAACTCTAGTCTTGATCCCCAAGTTTACTGCAACAATATCATACATATATATATATAAATCTTCAGAGCAGAACTTTCAGTGGACCTCAGGGTACTAAATTAACAGACCAGGAGAAAAGAGAAGGCTGAAGAGGACAGGCAGAATCACACCTTTTCTCCACTTGAAGCTCCAGTGTCATAGACACAAACCCTTCCCACAAATGCCCAGGACCTGCATGCCAGGGTAGCTACACCCCAATACTGCACTCTGCCCAAGTCTCAGCAAACAGATCACACCTTGGAGTGCTTCAATACCCCCCCCAAAGCTGGGTTTGAACCAATACACACAACAGAAGGTATCTATGCTCTCTGACATGCATCTTTTAAAGAGCAGGTGTTAAATGACTTCTGTATTTCCTCAGTCAGTGAACAAAAAAACTATAATCTAGGCATAAATGGACTTCCTGAGGTCACTTAGATTAACTTGATGTTTCAATCAGATCTAATCAGATCATGCTGCTTAGGGTTTTGTTCAGTTCTTTTGAACAGCTCCAAGGTATACTTCATCATCTCTTTGAGGAAAAACTCAGTCTAGTATTTGAAAATTGTATTTTTTTTAACCACAAAGTAGCTTATTTATATCCAAGTCAAATGCATCATGCCACACATTCAAGGCTTAAGTGTGCTTTGCATTTTTCTAAAGGCATCTTCTTGCTTCCTAGAACTACACTGGTCTCCTGCATGATGACACTAAATTAAATATAATTCAAACTAACACAGTTAAACAATCCAGCATGGCAGACAATCATCAGTACTCTGACATCATTATACCAGCTACATGTAACTAAGAAAGGAAAGAATAAATTTACTTCTAAGTAGTGTTCTTCACAGCTGATTTAACTAGATTTGCGTTTCAAAAAAATAGAGAGAAAGTTGGGAGGGTTTTTTGTGCAAGTTATTTTTCCAAAGTGATCTTCTGTACTTTGAGTAGAAAATAAGTTGCGGCTGCACAATGTTTTTTCTCAAAACATAATTTTCTTCAGATGCCAGAAGAGAAATGGAATATGATACTAAAGCAGTCAGCTGCATTCAGTCTGGAATACAGAACTGTGAGTATGAGTTCAAAGTAGGATTAAGGTTGCTTGAAAAGTTATCAATTCTCCAAATGTGCTCTCAAAACTCTGCAAGACACTCAAGCATGAGATCTTGGATCTGTTGTATTTTTTTAAATTCTCACTTATAACCAAACACTTGACAGAATCCTTTCATTCTATAAATATATTTTTGGAGTAACCTTTTTTAAGCAGGGACTCCATGAACACCCAAGCTCCACTGAAATCACAAGACAAGTGTCAAGGGGTATTTAGCATCATTTCTTTCAGAATTTGCTTGCTCTATGCTGCAAAACATCTAGAAAATTGAACCAAGGCTTCACAGTCTTTATTAATGAGAAAGACAGTTACTTTGTACTTAGAACACACAAGAAACCCTCATCAGTTGTGTTGGATAAACCTTTTCTGGTCATCATGCACCCACCAAAGAAGAGAAACTAAGATTAAAAAAACCCATGGGTCAAGACAAAGGCAGTTTAATAAAGAAAAGCAAAGACCACATGCAGAAGTAAGAAGAAAAATATTTTTACTCCCATCAGCAGGTGATACCCACTTCCTGGGAAGCAAGGTCTCAGTACACAGTTGGTTGCTCTGGAAGACAAAAACCCTAACAACAAAACCTCCCCGTCCCCTTGCTTTCTCTTAGCTTTTACTGTGTCACTTGTTCTAGCCTATCCCTCAGGTTTGTTTGGGTCAGCTGTCTTGGCTACACCCCCTCACAAACTTTCACCCACCTCTGGTCCAGTGGCCTTTGCGGGGAGGCTGAAGAGACAGCCTTGATGCTGCATTTGCACTGCTCAGCACCAGCTGAAATACTTGTGTGTCATCAACATCCCTCCAAAGCTGCAAAGGACAGCATCATGAGTAATGCCATGGAAAAAGTTAGCCCCTCTCAGACAACACCAGTACAGCAGCTCAATGCATTTAACGTTTAGGATAACCCAGGTACCACTTGGCAATGAGAACAAGGACCACAAAGCCTGCACTCAGTGTCTGACACGTCTCTCTGGTTTCACCCCTGCCAATGTGTGCGAGCACGCTTCCTCTGAAGACCTAAAGTGTGCACATAAAGTGTGGCATTTGCCATGATGTTGGCATCCCATGCCAAGGGATATTCATGTCATTCTACATATAACAGGGAACTGAACAAATACCCCATATATATACACCTTAATGGAATAATCAGTCCCTATATTATAAAATCATCATTACTCATCAATACATTGGTCACTTCTTTAAATTGCTATGAATGACAAACCCAAATGACTTCAGCACACATTGCCAGGAGCTAATTTCAAATAATCTTCATTCCTGATTGTCCCTCACTGCCATGTTTTGAATCCACCTACAAGTGGATTCAGCTGCATTCAGAAATACCAGGTTACATGATGAATCACTTCCATTGTCTTTTACACAATTTCTTATAGGACTACTACTGCCTTTAATACTACCAATGAAGTCCTGTACTATGAAACTTTATTCATTTCCATTCAAAGACTTCAGTAAAAATGAATTAGAATATTATATAGCAATCAATAGCTGAATGTGAAATATTGCATCCCTTTCCTCATCCATGCAAGAGAGAAAGTTACCTACTCTTTTTTTCTTCTTCTTTTTTAAATCATAGCCTGGCACAGCTGTTAGAGAAAGAACTGCTCCTTTACCAAACCATACCTGCAAAGTCAGTTGCTTGGCAACACTGCCTCCAACTATCACACATGGTGGTCCACTGCTCCACTCTTACAGGCACTGAGCTACAGTCTCTACCTCCTTTTCCTCCATCATCTACCTGAAACACACACCTTTCCTGAAGAGAGGAAAGGAGCAATTGACAGTTTAAGACTACTGAGACAGGCAGAACACAAAAAAACCACAGATCAGCTTCCCCCATAAAACCTGCCACCAATTCCATAAGCTACAACATCAGCACTCTCTATATCCACATGTACCACAGACTTGCAGCACAGGGATATTCTCTGTTCCTCCAAGTTCCTCTCCTCTTCAGAATTATCTCAGAGTAGAAAAGCATCTGGCTTCTCTGATCAGAGGAAGACAAATCTCATCCATATTTTGGATAAGTAGGAAACAGGGCGGGAACTCAGGTTTTCTTGACTGGGTTGTTTCATTACACTGGGCAGGAGCTCCTTGAGAATATATACTCAAACATACAGGTTTATAACATAATGGAAGGCAACAAGTGATCAAGACAAGACAGTGGAAGATAAGCTGGAGTTAGGAATATATCACATAGAGTCTACTGTAAATGAAGATGAATATAAATAGGTATCATTCAAATTTTAAATTTGCTAAGTTATTACAAAGACAATAAAGCAGTTTTGTTTGAATGGAATTTTGTGAAGCCATTCAAGAGAAAGATGTTAAGAGAACTAATATTGCTCAAGGTCTCAGCAAACATTAATCAAATGAGGCCCAAATGGAAGAAACACAGGAATCTGTAGAAGTTTCTTTTTGCCCCAGTCTTCAGAAGAAACAGCTGTTAGTCATAGCATGGAGTTCAAACCAGTAGTTTCAAGGGCCAAGGGAATTTCTGACACAAGGGACACTTGCTCTAAGCAACTTTCTACCAGCTCTAAAGAGCAGTTAAAGTTGTGAAGATACTCTCCTAGCTAGACTTGAACATTTCAGTCAAACACGAGATATGAGTAACCCTTTTTACCATAGAATCTCAATTCCTAGTTGCTTCAAACAGCTAGATTTGGTCCTTTTTGTCTCTGGATGCATAAACAACAGCAAGATTTCTGTATTTCTTGAAAATTCAAAGCTCTACTACAGTCTGCATTTCTTACTATTTAATCACTTTCTCATAAAGGACTTTGACTTTAAACACAGAATCTATTTTGAATTGACACAGACTGATACTTGCACACTGGGGAGAAACAGGAAACAAATTACATGGTATCTGCAGCGGGACTCCCTATCAGCTCGCAAGGGATTCAACAACTGAAACAGATCTGAAGTAGCAGAGACTAGAAGGGACCCTATAAGATGACCTAGTCCAAGCCCTGGTGCTCTGAGCACAGAAAACACAGCAGGCTGCTTGGGGCTGTTCCCAGTAAGATCTTTGGTGCTTCCACACTGCATGCTCCACAGCTTCTCCGGGTAACCTGATCCTATTCAGCCTTTCCTAGAGTAAAACAAACAAACCCCAAACCAAAACAACTTACCTTTCAGTAGAATTTCTTGTGTTTTAATTTGCATTCATTGCCTTTTGGTCCTATTACTAGATATCACAGACAAGTCTGCCTCCATGATCTTTACTTTCTGTCACCAGGTATTTATCACACACAAGCCTAAGAATCCCCCAGCAGCCTTCTCCAGGTTAAACAATCTCAGTGCTCTCAGCCTCTACTTGACTGTAGGGCATGCTGACTTACTCCTTCATGCCACTTTGCTAGACTTGCTCCAGTCTGTCCTTATTTCTTTGTGGAGCCCAGAACAGGACAGCACTACAGAAACAGTCTCAGCAGTGCTGAGGAAAGGATCTCCTCCTCCAGACACTGACCACTCTCTTCTGGAAATTCAGTCCAAGATGTTGTTTGCCTTCTTTGTGGCAAGGGTGCATTACTGATCCATCACCAATTTTTGATCCACAGCATCTCTTCTGTACCACCAACACCCCCTCAGTGGGGACAGAGCCTTGCATTTCCCTTCATTGAACTTCATAACATTCCGGTTGGCTCATTTCTTCCACTTGTTCACTTGCCTGCTCCCCAGCAGCAGCATATCCATCTGGTTTATCAACCACTCCTCCCAGTTTTGCATCTCATCAAGTTTGCCAAGGGAGGGGTCTATCCTGTCACACAGGTTATTAATGAAGATGTTAAACACTGCTGGCCTCAATAACAACCCCTGAGCTACACCAAAAGGGACTGGCCTCCCACACAACTTTAGGATGTTGATCACCACCCTGAGCCTGGCATTTTAGCCTCTAAGCTATTTTCAATCCATCTCACTATGTCTTTATCCAGAAAGCATTTCATCAACCTAGCAAAGAAGTTACCAAGACAGTTTCCAAAACCACATGAAAGGTCAAGGTAAGAAAACACCCATTGCTCTCATCCACCAAGCCAGTCATCTTGCTTAGTTCAGTGCGGAAGGCTGCTACCAGGCTGGTCACACACTACAGCCCCTTGATTAGTCCATACCAACTACTGCCCATCATTTTTCTTTATGTGTTTTCAGGATTATTTGGTCTATCACTTTTCCAGGAACAGAGGCAAAGCTGACCGTGCAGTTGCCTAGATGTTCCTTTTGGCCCACTTCAGAGATAGTAAGGAAATTTGCTTGAGTTTAGCCCCCAAAACACATCCCCCCCAGTCACCATGACCTTAGTTAATGAGAGTCACCCCAAAATTACCTTGGCCACCCCATCTCACTCCTGGCCAAGAACAAAAAGCAAAGTGAAGAATACTTTAATGTCTCAGATGTTTCCACATCCCTTATGAGCATTTCCCCTCCAGGTTCAGCAGCAGGCCTACATTTTCTCCACTCTTTTTTTCTCCCAATTATCTGTAAATGCTTCCCTTGTTGCCATGCACATACACCTTGTAAGATTAAACTCCACATGGACATTGGCTTTCTGACATAGACACATTCGCATGTTTGGATGATGTTTCCAGGCTCTCCCTGGGCCACGTGCTTCTGCTTCCACCTGTTACACGCTCCCTTTTTATGTCTGAGCTTTTTCACCTCATTCATTCAAGCAGGACCCTTGGTGCCTTTGTACCATTTCCTATTTATTGCAATATGCCGCACTAGAGCTTAAAGAAGTAGTCAACCAACTTTCCTGGCTCTCTCTGCTCAAAACCATCTGCAATTCTTTCAAGAAGATCCTTGAACAGAAGAAAATCTTCCTTTCTGAATATTACGGTTGCAATCCTACTCTTTGCTATCTCCAGTTCAGATCCTGAACTCTTGTACCTCATGACTACTGCAGCCAAGACTACTCCTAAGCTTTACATCCTCAACCTGTCATTGCTTGTTTGCAAGAAACAGATCATCAACCACTTGTATTGAGATATGGGCATCAATGTATTCCAGAAGCTTCCTTGATTACTTATTCCCTGCTGTGCTTTACCCCCAGAAAATAATAAGGGTGGTCCAAGCACCCTATAAGCAAGAATGCCTGTGAATATTAGGCTTGAGTTGTCTGAGGAAACCCTCATTACTATTCCTGACCCATAAGCTCTCAACTGGCTCACCCATCTCCAGGTAAAGCTGCAGGCAGCCCCACTTCTCTCACAGCAAATGGCAACCCCCCTTTATCACAATTCCAGCCTGCCCTTCCTGAGCACCTGTACTTAGCCATTGCAGTCCTCCAGCTGTGAGCTATTCCACTCAGCAATGCCAATAAAAATCATAGCTCAGTCCTAACTCATTTTACTCTGCCACAGTATTTGAAAACAACTTGCTGACAGTACAGTGAAGACAGATTTAACTAGTCATAGGTTCATCAGCCTAATTCTTCAGAACCATCTCAGCGTGGAAATAAGGTATCACTGAACAACTTCACCTGTTCACAAGGCAAAGTCATTATGTCTTGGAGAATTTAGCTATGGCCGCAAGAGACACTGTGAAGCACCAGAGTTCCTAAAGTAAAGCTGAATCATGCCCAAATGAACCTTACTGAGCCAGTCTAAGACAATGTGACACCTGAGCTAAATCAACTGCTGACTACTCCCTGAGTAATGTCTGACAATTGACTCTCTTAAATCCTATGGGATGCATGCATTAAAGAGGGAGTCACCTTCCCAGGAAAGGGTACCTCCCTAAAAGTCTGCTTCTAACATAGATATAACTAATTGCTTCCTCTGTATCATGTAAAAGGACCTCTTAAGGCTGCAGCACAGTTGCTCTTTCTTCTTTATAGCATTCAGACCAAAGAAGGAAGACAGCATCATTCCATTCTGCAAAAGGAAATTCAGGAACAAAGCAAGAAACGTAAATTCAGGAATAAGTGGTATAAACAGCATCCTGCAGCAGCAGCTTTTTCTTGTCACTGAAGAGTGGTAGCTTCATGACCACTCGAAGACACACACCTGTAGCCCTGACCAAAAGAACTGGAGTGTTTTGCACTCTAAAAAGGCAAGAGCATGGTCTGTCTCATCAGTAGCAGTAATCACTTTTCATCCTCATGGTCCACACAACAGAAACAGCTTAGACTGCCAGTAACTTCTGAATGTAGGGCAGCAAACTAAGCATGTAACGATTTCTGCATCTGTATAATACACCTCAGAGAATCTAAAGATTTGCAACATAATAAAAAAATAAAAAGAACAATTCCCTCAAATGTTTCTATTAGTAGTAACAGAAATAATCAGGTTGAAAGGGACCTCTGGAGGTCACCTAGTCCAGCCTCTTGTTAAAGCAATGCTAAGTTCAAAGTTACATGATGCTGCTTTGGGTCTCATCCAGTCAAGTTCATTCAAGTCCTGAAGAACAGAGATTCCATCCACTTGAGTAAAAAGCCTTCAACTTTGCAAATAACCCCGTTCTATTACAAGCTAAACATATTTCCTTTGACTTATTTGAAAATATTTTTCTGCACTGTAAGAGTCGGGAGATGGAAACAACCCCTTTCCTTACAGGGACCACTAGTGTCACCCAACACTGCAACACCCCATTCAGAAGTCCTAAGCTAAGGGTGCCATACTTTTTTCCCCACCAAATAAGGTGTCTTAAGGGCTCTTTTCTTAGGGGAGACAATTATCCTTCTCAGGGCTGCAACAGCAACTAATTCCTAAGTTTCAGTCTCATCCAACAGGTGAGAGCACAAGGAATGAGAGCATTGAGGTAGTTTTATTTAGTAGCAGGAAGTCAGAAAAAAATTCTGGTTATACAGCCCCAAGAGAGACTGAAGTGAGTTTCTGGTCCCTAAGGGTCTCTGAAAGCACTATCTTTGACAAAAAGGCCAGAAAACTACCAGCTAAGTACCAGATTATCACTAGGCCTTCTAGAGATACAGTTCCTTACTATTATTAGAGTTCAAGATATATATCACTTCATTTGCTAAGCTTAAGTAAGAACAACCCTGAATCAAAATGCTTTGCCTTCATTATTCCTTATGGAAGGATACTGCACAGCCTCACTGGACAGCAAGAGGCCTCCAGTTGTATCTGTCAATTCATATTCAGTCTGTTACACTCACATGGTCTTTACAAAGCTTATCTTGCAGAAACAATGTGAATCCTGCAAAAGAAACACACAAAGAAATACCAGCAATTTCTTAAATCAAGTGACCTGCAGTAACATTTGATATTTGCAACAACTGGTACAGAATATCAATACAGCACAATCACCTACCAATAAGCTAGTACTTTGTGTTTGAGCTTCAATATAGGGCTAGAAATTGCACCAGAGCGGACGTGTGAAACTGACCTCCAGCATAATCCAACTGTGTTCTATTCCCCCTAGTGTCCTCTTAGGGGTTTCTCCACCTTAGGAGGAAGACAGGAAAGATCTTCACCCGAGGAGGTACAGCAACCAGTGCCTTGCCCTAGTGTAAGCTCAATGAGCTGTCACAAAGCTTTCTTACACTGACAGTGAGGCAAAAGCTGATGCCTTGCACAGGCTGAGGGCAGCGAGCTGAAAGAGTCATCCATCTGCTCAAGAAAGAAGTACACCATCTATTAAAGTATACAGGCAAGATTAAAACACTTAAAAGACCAGACATCAAACAAGTGCACAGCAAAGGAGCTTCACAAAAGACGACGATCATACACAAATACTTAAATTGGTCTCTCAGCCATAGAAGAGATTGTATGCAAGACCTGAATGTCTACACAAAAGAACCTGAACAGCTGTAAATATATTTGGAATACTCCAGATTTCTTTCCATAGCTAGTTTGCCCTCTTCAGCTATTTTTTGTCTCCCCCATTGCTAAGACACCACGTTTGGCATTGGTTAGTTGTTAGCAAAGTTAAAGTTAAGTTCTAGCTACACAAATGTTTGTACCACAATCCTTCCTGTCCAATCTCTCTCCACACTCCCAAGTGCCTGTACTTGCCACTCTTAAGAGAAGGCCAAGTCTTCAGTTGCAGGCAGATATTCAATGACTGTACAGTACAACTATAAATACTGAAAAGCATTTTCATTAGTATTATAACCAAAGTAAACCAATTTTAATCTAATTGAACAAGCAACAGTGTCAATGTGCTTCTTTGTACTAGGATTTTGGTAACAGATCATTTAAACACGCTTCAAGCAGTATCAGGTATGAAGTAAGTAAACTTAAAAAAAGACATGAAAAACAAACCCAGAACACTTCCTCTGATACAGAAATTTATTCACCTTTTCTCAAGGCCCAAAACACCTACAATTGTTTACACCACGGTTGCAAGTTTCCAATTATGTTATTTTAACTTGATTACAGTTAAAAAAAAAAACAAAAGCAGCTGATTTACAGCTCAGGTAATTGCCTTCTTGATTATTCTTGAGATGAATTTACAGACATCAGTAGTCAATACGTTGGTATTAAAGACAGCATCCAAATACAAGCACAACAGACAGAAAAGGTATGTCAGAGAACATTCACACTGTTTTTCCTTAGAAGTGGACAAGATATTCAGCAGAATCAAAGGACTGTCCATCTAAGCAAGCAAGCCTGTGAACTGAAGGCCATCCGTCTTGGTCTAGTGTGACTGTCTCTGTAAATGGGAGCATAAGACTGATTACTGTTCCTACTGATGTTTGAAACTAATCTCCTTTTGTGCTTCATCACACACTTCAACTTCTAAGTACTTGATTCAGTATTTAATATTAGCATCCTAACACCAGCCTTGCTGCCAAGCAATAAGAACACAAGTCTAGGTGACTTCTAGCATGTTATAAGTAGGTACTAACTATAGAAACAGCCAATGGGCCCCTGACTGATGTTAACAGTTTGTTGTTTTTTGGTTTTTTTTTTTTTGCTTGATTTGACAGATTTCTAAGAGGTGTCATTGCTTAGGGGATTCAAATCTCAGTATTGAAACAACAACTTTAAAAGTTCATTACCCTCCCTCTACAATGAAAAGTACAAAAAATTCAAATGCAAAGGAATTTCAGTTGCCTCTCGTTCAAAGCTTTGGGGTGACTTAAGCTACTGTCGACATACCCTACTATTTCCTGTAAGTATCAGAAACAGTAGTGTAACTTCTTCACAGTAATATAACACTGGGAAGACATCTATTGCCTCATGCAGACAGCTGTTCAGATAGGGATGTAAAGAACAGACAGTACACAGACAAGAACTGCCTTGTCAAATGTCAACCCAACCTCCTCACTTTTCAAAAGTCTCAGTGATTGCAAAAACAGTTCCAGAACCTTTTAATTTTCAGGCTTCTTCCCCACAGAAGATTCATCTAGTCTTTCTGACAGCTGCAAGATTTACAATTCGAAGGTGACATATGGCAACTACCATATGGCCCTAAAACAGGTAGTTTCCAACACATTTTAGCAGCAACAGTCAGAATCATAGCAGCTATTTAAACAGGCAAAAGGCAAATACAGAAGAAAAATAGCTTCCAGAAACTGTTGCCAGGGTCAGCAATCTGAATTATTACTTAATGTTACTCTGGCAGATGCGTCCTCAGCTGTATTCAATGTATCTGCATACCTCACACTTGAAGAAGTAGACCACAAATCGAAGGATGGATTTGCTCTTGATACAAGACCACTGCTAATGACAGAAAGATTACTTTGAGGATGACCAAGAAATAGCTTTTCTAATTCTTATACAGAGCAAGCATGCAATAAATACTGGAAAGGTGCATGCTTCAAACTTCTTTGCAGGCAATGCATATGGCAGCCCTATACCTGGGCAAGGAAAGCTAACTCAGTAACGTAGGAGCGACAGGATGTTAGTAAGATCCTGTATCACCTTTGTGATGCAAGAAGTAAAAGCCAGCAGAAAAGCTTTATTGATACAAAGGAAGAGTTCAACAGTAACATTACAGTAGATGCAATGAAAGTAATGAGTGGTGAATATGCTAATAGGACCACATTACATTTTTGGGGATCAAAAGGATATTTGTAAGATTTTAAATTATATCTAGCTACTTAAGAATTCCCAGAGCCTCAAAGAATAGCAGTTAAAACAGATATACCAGTATAATCTGCAAGACCTCCACAACCTTTGGATGTGACTACCTGAAAAGAAGCCTAGGATAAATAAAATACTTCAGGTTTAAGAGATATTATAGTATCTAGGGTGAGAGAAAGGAATTAGTTTCAGTTAAGCACCCATGCTGAACTGACAGCTCTCTGAAAGACCATACTGAAAACAATGTTTTTAAGTACTGCCAGAATAAGATCCAAGACAACTGCAACTCAGTTAAAACAACTAGAGTGAATCACAATTAGGTGAACAGAAAAAGTAGCAAAACAGAACTTGGAGGGTCCTCCTGAGCAACAGAAAGGAGGACAGACAAAGGAGCAAAGCTCACACAAGAGAGGAAAGTAACAGAAACTAAAGAGGACGGACAACGTTTCAAAGAAAAAAACCAAACCATTACATTAAGAAAGCTAAAAACATGCTGAACTACGACTGACACAACAGAATGCCTAAACATTGTCATGTTAATGACAAATGGCTTCACGTCAATTTCTGCAGAACCCAGGATAAGGAGGCTTTCCAGTGGAACTGACCATAGGGAACTCCAGACTAACGAGAAACATGACCAGATATGAAAGGGATGCTGGTAGTGTTGCAAGAGGTGAAGGAGACCTCACAAGCTGGGGAATACCATACAGCTGGCAGGCTCTAGTTAGTTAACAGAGCCACGTTAATAGCTGCTGCCTCAAACAGCTCTGCATTCCAGGACTTGAAAACTACAGCTTTGCCCGACAGCAGCAAGTCATGAGCACCCAAACACCACGGATTAAACATGAAGTGAAAAGGCTGCAGCCAGCTGTTTTTTCCTAACGTGATTCTTTTGGTAAATAAGTTTCAACAAACTAATATAATAAGCAAGAGTTCAGCAGTGGCATTGCACGCTCATGACAAGCTTGATTTTCAACTTAACAACTGACAGTGTTTCCTTTTTTCTGAGCTGTCTTCTGGAAGTATACAGAAATCCAGACTTCAGGGTGTAGTGGAGGCATCTCAACATTGTTCACACAACTCTCCTTCCCAGAGAGAGCTGAAACTTCAAGTAAGAAATCTCCACAAACTGTGTGCATATGGCCACATCTCAGTCAAGTCCCTTTAAAAGAGCTGCAACTAAAGCAAATTTATAATTCCACACTCTTCCTTCCAACTATTAAAAAACCCCCAAACATACACAGTACTGGCAAAGTCAGACAGCACTACAAAGCTAACATGATACAAGATTTAAAATAAAAATTGCTACAACAGGATGATGCAAATGCAAATTAAACTTGAAGGGAAGAATAGAATAAATAAAGAAACCACCAAACCACAAGTCCCTCACATTGCATCACCCAGTATTTTCATGCCAGCTTTCCTGGGGACAGGGTGAAAGCAAGCCATGCTTCCGGCATACAGAGAGACAGCAAAGGAGAAGTTGAGCAAAAGAGAAAAGCAAGAAGCTTTCAAAAATGCCATCAGATTTTAGCAGGTACCTAAGTAAAATAGTCTACTAGAAATTTGGAAACTGAATTAATATGTACTAGCAGAAGACAGCCTGGTCAAGATATTGGTAGGTCCTCCAGAACCTGAACAGGAAAAAAAAAAAACAAATTCAAGATACACCAAAGCTTTATCTTACAAAAGAAAGCACCAAAGAAAAGAACAGTGAATAAAAACACTCAACGCAAATAAAAGGAAAAGGAAGCTGAAAGTGTCAGCACTGTTGAACTGAAAGGGCAAAAGATACGGAGTACTGAGGGCTACAGAGACTTACAAACATTTTGACTAAGCAAGAGTTAGAGAAAACTCAGAATACAGGACAAGTAATCAGAGAATTCTGGACTCTAATCCTGACCGACACAGCACTCAGGACAATGTTACAGAACAACTGACATATGGAATTCCATCAGCAAACAACACCAAGCACCATTCAGCACAGAAATACAGAGTGTTGATAATACATAAAACATAAAAATGTGCTTTTCCCAGAAAGTTACTGGTTATGAAGAGTCATTCACATGGCAATCAGGTGTCAGTGGGCAAGAGGAGCTGCCAGGAAATGGCTCAGCAGAATTATTTACAAAATATAAGGACCTGCTATCTTTAGTATAATCCATATCATGTATTTCTAGGAGTTTATATTAGGACAATACAGTCTTGTTTTTGATTGTGCACGGCATGACTTGCGTGCACAGTGAAAAAAGTAGCTGCACATAGATGGGAAGAGAATTTACAAACACAGCGCCATTTCTGGTTGCTCAAAGGAAGCTCACTCACAGTTCACCTCCACTTTACGTGGAAAAGGACTGAACAAAGCAGCTCTGGTATTAATCACACAGTGTGAACTCCCAGCTGCTATGCAGGAAGCATTACACTTCATAACTTATCGTGCAGTCACCTTACCTAGAGTAAGAGCTTAATAAATTGACTCTATATGAAACAGGGATATGCTACAACTTTTCATCACAGAATCCAAGGTAAATACAAATATATCTACTTTTGTGCAGGAAAAAAAAATACACTAAAGCACTGTAAGATTTGCCAGTGATATAATCTTTAACATCCCATTCATTGCCAAAGCCACATCTGTGACACATTTACTCAGACACCCAGCTTCACAGAGCCTGGCATTCTGACTGAANGGGCCCGCAGCCGCCGCGAGCCGGGACCCGCCGGGGCAGCGCCGCGCCCGGGCCGGGCCCCCGCGCCCCCCGCCCCGCGTACCCTTGGCCTCGCAGTCCGCGCAGTACTTGTTGTCCTCCTCCCGCAGCAGCTTGGCCAGGATGGCCTGGTGCTGCTCGTTCTGCTTCTGNTCCCTCACATTGCATCACCCAGTATTTTCATGCCAGCTTTCCTGGGGACAGGGTGAAAGCAAGCCATGCTTCCGGCATACAGAGAGACAGCAAAGGAGAAGTTGAGCAAAAGAGAAAAGCAAGAAGCTTTCAAAAATGCCATCAGATTTTAGCAGGTACCTAAGTAAAATAGTCTACTAGAAATTTGGAAACTGAATTAATATGTACTAGCAGAAGACAGCCTGGTCAAGATATTGGTAGGTCCTCCAGAACCTGAACAGGAAAAAAAAAAAACAAATTCAAGATACACCAAAGCTTTATCTTACAAAAGAAAGCACCAAAGAAAAGAACAGTGAATAAAAACACTCAACGCAAATAAAAGGAAAAGGAAGCTGAAAGTGTCAGCACTGTTGAACTGAAAGGGCAAAAGATACGGAGTACTGAGGGCTACAGAGACTTACAAACATTTTGACTAAGCAAGAGTTAGAGAAAACTCAGAATACAGGACAAGTAATCAGAGAATTCTGGACTCTAATCCTGACCGACACAGCACTCAGGACAATGTTACAGAACAACTGACATATGGAATTCCATCAGCAAACAACACCAAGCACCATTCAGCACAGAAATACAGAGTGTTGATAATACATAAAACATAAAAATGTGCTTTTCCCAGAAAGTTACTGGTTATGAAGAGTCATTCACATGGCAATCAGGTGTCAGTGGGCAAGAGGAGCTGCCAGGAAATGGCTCAGCAGAATTATTTACAAAATATAAGGACCTGCTATCTTTAGTATAATCCATATCATGTATTTCTAGGAGTTTATATTAGGACAATACAGTCTTGTTTTTGATTGTGCACGGCATGACTTGCGTGCACAGTGAAAAAAGTAGCTGCACATAGATGGGAAGAGAATTTACAAACACAGCGCCATTTCTGGTTGCTCAAAGGAAGCTCACTCACAGTTCACCTCCACTTTACGTGGAAAAGGACTGAACAAAGCAGCTCTGGTATTAATCACACAGTGTGAACTCCCAGCTGCTATGCAGGAAGCATTACACTTCATAACTTATCGTGCAGTCACCTTACCTAGAGTAAGAGCTTAATAAATTGACTCTATATGAAACAGGGATATGCTACAACTTTTCATCACAGAATCCAAGGTAAATACAAATATATCTACTTTTGTGCAGGAAAAAAAAATACACTAAAGCACTGTAAGATTTGCCAGTGATATAATCTTTAACATCCCATTCATTGCCAAAGCCACATCTGTGACACATTTACTCAGACACCCAGCTTCACAGAGCCTGGCATTCTGACTGAATCAGCATGGCAGGGTACATTGTTTTGGACACTCGACATTCAACTCATCTGGCAGCTACCCCTGCATCGGCCAGTCCCTTCCCGAAGGCCACAGCCCGCTCCGGATCGATACCTGACAGCGCAGGAAGCGGACGCGGCCGTGAAACTTCAGGAAAGGGCTGGGCCGGTCATTGCATAAAGCCCGGCTGGGGGTTCCCCGCTGGAGGACGAGGCGGCTGCAGCCCAGCCCGCTCCCCGGCAGAGCGGAGCGCGGCTCTCACGGAAAGGTCAGNTCCTCAACCGGATCTACTTGCGGACTCGGACGCCTCCGCCTCCCTCCCCGCCCGCTGCCGGGATGGCGCGCGCACACGCCCACCCTGGCCACGACAGTGCCTTCTTCCAGGGGTGACAAATAGTCCGCCGGGTCCCTAAACCTGCGCCGCGATGTCGCCCCTACGCGGCGCTTCCCAAAGAGCGAAAAACGCCGTCCTGGCTTTCGAAGGGCACGGAGCGGTTCCTGCGGAGAAGGGGTCACCTGGCGACAGCAGGTGATGTATCCATCCGCCGGCGCCTGACCCCGCCCCCCAGGTGGTGCCCGTGGGAAGGGCGGGGCCCGGCGCGAGCCGCCGCACCTGTGCGCGCGCCTGGGTCCGCCCCGGCCCGGCCCGGCCCGGCCCGGTTCGGTTCGGAGGGGACGGGGGTCCGGGGTGTCCTGGAGCCCGCGGCTCTGCTGCTCCAAGTAAATACCCCAAAGCACACAGCCGAGGGGTCTGATGGTGTCCGTGGGATTGGACATCCTGTATGCTTGGGATCCCCTGTATCCTTGGGACAGCTGTCTCTTTCTTCAGGCCAGCGCTGGGGAAGAAAAAAAAAATCTCTTAGGGTCTTTTGATTGAATGGACATAGCCGGAACTTGCCTTCTGAACTTTCTCCAAGTGTTTTTGTCTGAAATAAAGCTTTACAGGCAGCAGACACCTTACAATGAGGAAACTGGTGCTTTTCCACTCTTGTGTGGGTGGTGGGATGCTCCGGGGAAGTCAGAGTTGGATCCCAAGTGCCTGCAGAAAAAGCACAGCCCGGGCTGATTTTCTGGGACCAAGACTGCACCTCTACACTTTGCCCCTCAAAATGTCTCTGTTGTCCCCTTCCTCCATTTTGTATCAGGTCCCTTTGCCGCTGCTGAGTACTCTGTCACAGAGTCTGTTCGCCAGTAACATCCTTTTTGTCAGATCAATTCTAGCTTGCTGCATTTTTTTGCCTCTAATCCAACCCTTCTGGAAAGAGCTGAAGCCTATATATAGTCTATAAAATGCTTATGTGAGGCAGATGGAAATTCAGGTCTTTTCCCTCTCAGCCACTAAATTACTGAATCATTCTCTTGTATCTTTCTTTTTCTCAGAGACAACGGTGAATTAAATATCCCCTAAGTGTAGAAGAGTTGCAACAGAAAAAAAAAAAAGAAAATACTACACAGCAAGTTAAATAGTAGTTAAATTAGCACCTAACATGGCAAAATATATTTAGATCTCCCTCGAATAGAGAGTTAAGGTCTGCCTGTACACTGGGAGTCTCCTGGCCAGTGAGTTATGGGTATGAGCTTGCAAAATGAGGATATGGTATAAATATGTGATTCTAATAGAGGGTTTAGCATCCTACTTGGAGCGGGTATTAAGGGTTAAAACCAGAAATAGAGAATGGCACAGCAAAGTTGAGCTCCAGCTGCCTTACAGTGCCAAAAATACAAAGACTTGCTGCAGCAGAAGGTGTGCAACACAAATGTTACTGTATCCTAGTATTTGCCATCAGCCCTTGCCTAGAGACTTGATTATTGAAGCACAATAGTCCTGGCTGCTTAAACATGACATCAAGCAGGACTGACTTCTAGCTGAATACTTTATCTACTGTTTTCTAGTCCAAAGGAGTTTAATTACTGCATTTTGATTTTTTTATGAGAAAACCAGCTTCAGCTAGAAAGGGAGCTTCTACTCCTTGCTGTTATCCCAGGACTCTGAGAAACAGGATGCTTGTCAGAAAGGCAAGAGAGAGAGAAAAGGACATGAACTTGATTCTCTTGTGCTAGGTAAGCAGCAGCATTGCCATTTTAGAAGAAAATAGTGGTTGCTTTTCTGTGTGACAGACTTGACCTGTAGGTTACACGTAGTCTGAAACTCTCTGCCATATTGCTAGAGTGCCAAATAGCTTTAAGCAAATGGTTTAATGTGCATCGGTTTCTCTGATTCTAAAACAAATACAGTGATGCTTCCCATGAAAAGTGGCTATTGATCCAGTTCCTTTGCTTGAAAAAACCTACACAAATGCGGACTGTCTTGTTTAGTATGTGCTTTTGCCCTTAGTGCCTTAAAACTAGATGTTATGTCTTGATTAATGTGGGATATCATCTTCTAACTGTTGAGCATGAAGATGTGCTTCTTGTGTTCAGCTCTGAAAATTATCCTTCTAAGTACGTCGTTTCACCATAGGATGAGAATAGGTTATTAATATTTGAATAGATAGTGCTTTGAAAACAGCATGCTGTAAATACATCGTTAGGTGTTTCCCTCAAGAGCACAAATGAATTAAAGGAGGGCAAAAATGTATCCCTTCTGTGCCTTTGCTGCTTTTTCCAGATTCTAAAGAGTAGCAGAATGTTGTAGATGCAAAGTTATTACCAAAAGCATTTTTCAGAGGGGGAAAAAAGGAGGAAAAGATCTTTTTCAGGATAGAGTATGATTTATAGAATGACTTAAGGTCTGTTCACACCATGCCATGACATGTAGTGCAGAGAGGCCAGAGATGTTGCTCCTTCAAAAGAAGATACACAGTTGCCATGCTGAGCCCGTCAACTCGGTGCCCTTTGCTTCACCCTTCATTAATCCCTGTAGTGCACAGCCTATGCAACCTAGTTTTGGAATTGTTTAAAGTACATGCTTTGTGTTTCAAGACCTATATCTTCAGAATTGAGTGAGTTTCACAAGGTTAACTGAATTTTCCATAAAGTAACTTTAACACTGGACTTCTGTGGTTTGCAATACTAGAGACTGTGTTGTGTTCAGTAAAAGCAAAGATTTACCCAGCATGAGAAAAATCTCTCCCTAATTGTCACTACTTGTCATCCTGAAGGCTATTCCACTGTTTTGCAGAGACATCTATAGATAGATTGTGCACTTCATAATCTGGTAGCTGAAATTCACCAAATCTAGACACTTACCTTATTCAGAAATCATCCCGTAAACCAGCTCTAAATAGTATTTGCTAATCAGGACAGTATTAGCATAAATTTGACTTAATGGGAAAGAATGTATCAGGTGCAAAGTTATTAACTGGATTAAAAGCAGGTGTTAAAATAGCTGTGTTTCTCTAATGCCTCATCTTCAGATATCAAAGTCCAGAAATAAATGGCATTCCAGTTAGAGTTGTTGAGTTGAAAATTTCTGATTCTTAAGAAAACTTGGTGCTTCAGATACTTTCTTAAGAAAAAGTATATACATAATATATATACATATATATATACACATATATATATACATATATATATACATATACACATGCACACATTATGTATACACATACATACATACACACACACATATATATTATATACATAAAAAACTTCCTGGGAAATGGACATTTCAGTAATGTTTTTGAAACTCAGCTCTTCCAAGCTGGCTCCCCATACTGCAGTCTGAGCAGCCCGCAGGGTCAGACAATGTGGTACCTGTGATCCTTGGCTGGCAGAGAACGGCAGAACCTGAAAAGTTTACTGTAACCACTGTGCTTCAGCAAACACTTCAGATGCAATTTCTATCATAAACTTAAGAAAATCTTCAGCTATGAGCCTGTCACCGTGTCTACCTTTGATGGCCAGTGGAGAGAAACAGACATTGGTGAAGGTGGTTTGCCATGTCTCAGACAGGTGTCTGACTGGAGTGAGCTGAATCACCATCTGGAAGGGTCTGTGCTAGGAGGAGGGGAATGACTTCCTTGATAATTTGTGTCTCCTAATTGAGAATAAAGGGTAGACAGGGTGACTGTCTCCTACCCGAGTGGTAAAAGACACTTAAGTAATGAATTCTCAGCATTGGTTTTAATTAATGAGATTTTTTCAGCAGTGTACTTTGTGTAGGACAATTCCTGCCCAGCTCTAGCTCTGGTATTTTCAATCAGAAAGAAAAAAAGGAGGAAGCCATAGTAACATCGCATGACATGCAATAGCATCTGTATCAGAGAGTCTACAACTATACCAAGAGTTTCCACATATTTTTATTCTTTGTTTAAAAAGAAACATACAGCCCCGAAAACAAATTTAATAGTATTAAAAGTTTCAGTATTTTTTACAAAAAACCCTCAACAAAACATAACAAACCCCAGCCTTGGAGAATCAGAAAGTTTAGTTTTCAAAGCCCAATTTCAAATCTGCCTTGATAAACCTTTTTAATGTTCATATACAAACTACATGTATATTTGAACACAATACATTAATTTATGCCTTACAAAACCTAAGCTATATTGGACAGAATAGATTGATGTAATAAAAAGAATCTTTATAGAATGCAAAAGTTGTCAGGGACATGACTTTTGAAACTGTAGTTGAATATATTGCATACACAGGAGTAACAAGATCATATCTCATCATACTCAAAATGAGTATTACGTGTTTGATAGCCTTGTAGGGTCACTGTAATGGGAACTCTGGTTGATAAGTGTTGTGGGCTTGCCCCAGGAGTGGCATGAGTCGTGTTCTTACAGTTTGAGCACTTACTGCCTGGCCAATGAACCAGTGATAGTGTCACTCCTAAGATGGTTAAAAAGTATTAAAGGACCAAGATTTATAGGTGAGGCTGCATTTTCAATGAATTCTTGTTTCTGTGCAGCAACTTGACTGGAGAGATGAGATATTAGAGGCAGTAAATCTTTCCTCCAGTTTCTTGGTTCTTCCTTTACTTCTATTCAGAGACCAAGCATCTGGTATTAGATGAATTATTGATATTATAACATCCCAGATAAGGCAGTCTAATTTCTATAGCTGCTGAGCATTTGAAATACACTGAAATAGAAAGATTATGATGTGACTGCAATTGTGAAAATTGAGACAGAAATTCTGATGCTTCACCAACAGTCTTGTTTTCTTGAGAGTTATTAGTAAATCTGAATTTTAATTGTAAATACAAATTAGGGCCTGAGAAGGAAACTGCAAATTAAATAGAAGGATGACTAAATACATTTCAATGGCCTTTGCTGTCAGTCATAATTGTGTAAGCTCAGGACAAAAAAATACTGTACCATACTGTAAATCTAATATGCTCTATTATGTTTTAAACTAGTGCATGTATTAGGACACTATATTCTTATGTGAATTATAATGTAGGATGGTGTAGGTGTGGAATATAAGGAAATGTAAGCTCCATATGGTTCCAGTGGAAGCATGGGAGTGATCTTAAAAATTAAATGCTTTGCACTTCCCAAGCTCATGGTGTATTTTCAGTTATTTAAGGCTGTTTGTATGTTTCGGTCTGAGTCTTCTCATTTCAATTAATCTCATTTTAAGACTGGGTTTTCTGAACAGAGAGACTGTTAGATGGAACTTCGTGAGTCATGCATTTGGCTCAGTTGGGCTTTGAGGAAAAGAATACCAGCCTTAGGTATCAGCAGTCGTTGATATCTAGCCAAGATGAAGAGCAATAATCAGATTTAAAATCAGTTGCAAAATCATAAATTTGAAATACTAGGGAAAAATATGAAAAGAAAATTCAAAGAGGGGGAGATGAGCTTCATTGTTATTACTATTTGATGTCCTACTGTGCAAAAGGTAGTCTTTGAAGCTTAAAAATGTTTTGTTGATGAGTAAATGACTAGATAGAAACTAAAGCTAGGACAGTTTTTGATCTTCGCAAATCTTAATTTTAGCCCTTCAGCAATAGGACCTGTGGTTCATGTAGTCCCTTTTTTTCCTCCAATGAAGTCAGGAACTTGCAGAGAGTGTGGGTTAAGGACTAGATGACAAATTGCAAGCTTCAGACTGTTGCAGACAAAATAGAATCTAGATATACGTAGCATTTGAGATTATTTTTTACTCTATAATGTTATGTTTTTCCTTCTCTTTTCTGCAGTACTCTTTAAATACTAGTGTGAATAAATTAGTGTTTGTCTTGACAGTGCCCTTTATGATAAGGAGTAATTAACAACTTTGTGATATATCTTATCTGTTTGGAAGTCTGCAGTGGCCCTGCAAATTCTACTATTTTTTTCTTAGAATCATCTTCAGAAAAGTGAAAAAGTTGAGGACAAACATTTTAAATCTTTTGTTTTCCTTTTTCTCCTTTGAGATAATTTCACGCTGGGGGAGACTGAAGGGGTAGGATTATAACAAATCATGCTGGCTTCTGAGTGTCTCTGCAGTCCACAGATGCTGAAGGAGAATAATTTCTACTTCAAAAGCTGGATATTTTTAGTGATCAGTGAGTCTTTTATCAAGAAAAGAATGTCCATAGCACTCACAAGCTGAGCTTATATCTGCAGGAAAACATTTTTCCTCAGCTATTGGATACTCAAGAAATGAGAGACATGATTTGCTGTACAAAAGAAAAAGAAACTAAGCTCTTCCTTCAGTCCCTCTGTGGTCTATCACTTGAGGAGAAACTTACTTGGGTGTGTTCCCAGGGCAGTGGCTACATCTGGCAGATAAAAAAATCTCCTGTGTTTCTGCCGCTAGAAGCATGAGGTCCGTGATGGTTGATGTGATGTTTTGCTTGGATTTTGTACAAAACTTGCAGTTATACTGCACAGGAAGTGTGATGTCAGGAGAATATGAGCTCTGACTCCAAGAATTTGCAGCTCTCAAAGAGTTGCATGGCCCCACACAGCATGTGCAGGAGAACAGGAAATCTCTGGACAGGCATCTGACTGGGACTCTCCCCAGCTGAGTAGTTTGCTTCAACTTTTTACTCCTGGCTTTAGGCTGACTCTAGAATTCTCTCCAGATCAGATCAAGTTTTCACAGAATAGGAAATATTTTGTGGAAAGTCCCTATAACTGCATTACTTTTCAGGAGCAGTTTTTCTCTCCATAAAAAATCTATGCTGGNCCCTTCCCTTCCCTTCCCTGTTACTTCTTACCTGCCATGTTTGTCTTTACTGACACAGACCCACACATACACATCATGTAAAAAAGAAAAATTACCATTGCAGTGTCTGTGCTTTTATTACTACAGCATCTTTGATACCAAAGTGCTGCTCAAAATACTTGTACAGAAAAGCAACAGGGATTTTCTAAATGCAGTACTATTTTGATAGTTTAAAAATAGGCTTCTATCTTTAGAAAGAATATTGAATTTTGTTTTTTATAGCTTCGTGATTTGTTGTTATGACAGACTTAATCAATCTGATGAGTCCATGTTCAGTGTTCTGGCAAATATAATCAGCCCTGGAGTGTTTTCTTACTCCCCAAAGGCACATTGTTTCTGTGTTTATTTCATTCTGATGTTTTATCTGGAAAACATATTTCTTTTTCTTGATGTGTACTGTTCTGAGACATACATTGAAAGCCATGTGTTTAGTTTACTGAATATGAAATGTTCTTTTTTTTTAGGAAGTCAAAGGAGAAGGTTATTGAACAAAAAGTCTAGTAAGGTAATAAGTGCAGAAGTCACAGAGAGAAAAGGGAAAAGATTGATCTTGTAAGAATCACAGGGCAGATTTAAAGACAGTTTGTAGTAATAAAAAAAGACTGTTAGAAACTCCAAGACAAGTCATATGCCCCATTTCTAAAAATATTCTACAAAATCTACACTTGTATTAAAGCAAAATCAAGATCTACTCTCCACAACTCATTTCTTGCTTCTGAATCTTCATTTTGTGTTCTTTAATGTCACTTGTCTGCCAGATTATTTTAAGGCCTTTGAAGTGCAGAAAGATGGTCTATTTTCAGGCTTTACTCCCATGCACAGTTCCAGCATGCACTGCAAGTCTTTAGGGGTGGGATTTGTCTCTTAAAAATATGGAGCTTGTAACGGAGCACTATAAAATAATGAATAAAATAGACAGCAGAGATATTCAAGACTAAAAAAATATATATAATGTATCTTATATGTGATGTTGAGACTACTAAAGAGGATCATTTAACAAGCAAGCACTGCTTTCTTTTTTTAAAAAAATAAATTTCAGTACCTGCCTCTGTGAAGGCAGGTATAAGTGCACAGAGCAGCAAAGCTGATTGTTTCTTTTCCTCAGCAAGTGCAGAACAGAGCCTATGGTACAGAGTGCAGTGTACTTTCCTACTGCAGGAAAGGCAAGAAAAAGCTACACTATGTGGTAGCAACTGCTGCTTCATACCAGTAGCTTTAGTACATTGCTACACCCTGCTCGTTTCTTGGATGTAATGCACAAGGGTCTTTATTAATCACATCAGTTGCAGGAATGACCTGGAACATGCAGAGTATTGAAATAAGGTGTTCTACATAACACATGAATACTTTGTGTGTCAGGGTAATTTAGACTCAGAGCTCTGTTTAAATGTTGTAACACTGCACGCTTAATAACAGTCTAGTGCTAGGCAGAACATAATTACTTGCTCTCTAAAGCACAACTCATAATAAGCAATGTTGTCCTTACAACTCTGATGACTGAGATCATCTCTGAATCTTCAGTTGAAATGACACACCGAAGGTAAGCCTTTCTCTCTATGTATTCTTACTATCATAGTCTGATAGGAATTGTCTTTAATATCCATGCATAGAGCATTCATGTCCATGATGGTTCTTTAATGCCAGGTAAGACTTTTGGTATTCTCTTTACTAGGCAGTAAAAGTGGTTAGCCTTAGCAGGAGGCTCTTAATAAGTGAATTAATAACAGTTAAGGTTAAAATAAAATGATAGCATATTTTAAGTAATGTCAATTAATTTATAGTTCTAACAAACCTTAGATCTTTCCAAACTACAAAAGTTCTTAAATTCTGGTAATCATGCAGGTATGTAAAATGTCATCCTTTTGACATAATATTCCATAGAAATCCAAATCGGAATGCTGAAATAGCTGAACCCTTTCAACTCACTCAGGGGAGACTATGTTGATAATGTGACTTTTAACCAATGGAAAAATGCAGACCAAATATTTGTTTAAATTGCATTTGATGGAAAGGTATTGTTGGACAGGTGTCTTCCTCTGCTATTTCCATGGGAGGTGTTTTTTTGTTTGATTACACTTGGATGTTAATAAACATTTAATTTCATTTCTAGTTTGGGGCTGTTTTCCATGAAATCTCTCAAGATCAGAAGTAAGTATGGTTTTTCTGTGTCTCTGGTGATTCTAAAGTCCTGACAGCCAGAACACTGCAAACAAATCACAGCTGCCTCTGGTTTTAGCTGAATTTCTCTACCTGAGCTTCAGATAATCAAGCGGCAAATTTCCCTGGGTGTCACTCCAGTACTGAAATTTATCCATGTTAGTATTATACAGGTTCCTTATATTCTTGGTGACTTTATCACTTTGCATTTCAAACAGTTAAAAGACTTCATGTCCTTTGAGTTGCAGCCTTCAGAGACAAGACAGATAAACTAAGCTCTTTAGGTGGCTCTCTGCTCTCTAATTTTAGGGTGAGTTGCATGACATTGACAGTGTAAATTAAAACTACAATTTTGAGATTTTATATATTTTTTTAGCATGCATTTTCATAAGCTACTTGTATCATATGAAATAATAATTTCCTGTGCCTTTTTTTTTTAACTGAAGATTTAACCAACTTTAACCAATCGCATCAGCCTCCCTTCTGCACCTCACAATAATGTAATCAGCTAGATTTGTCAACACATGTAAGTGGGTTTTCTTATACTTTCCTGTGATGTATCTGATAGCTGTAGCCAGAGACAGCATATTTTCTGGATAAAATGGGTCCAGTCCAATACAAGTAGACCCAGATCTGGTTTTGACCAAGTCATTCCACCTCCAACGGCTTAGTTTCCCCTTAATAGAATTAACTTATAATGTACTGGTCTCCTTTTAATGTGATACCAGATTTATAGAGGTGAAGTGCTGCTAAATAACATTTTATCATCAAGTTCTGCATTCCTGGAGCTTGGATTAAGGTGAAGGTATTTGCTTGGTGTTCATTTGTTCTTTCTGAAGTATCTATCTGCTTTGCATATGCTTTTAGAAGATGGCATGGATTTTGAGGTTCAAGGAAATGCTTCCTGCACTTGAGAGCAGATGCCTCGTTTTGTCCACCCTTTACAGCCTTAAGATATCTTAGCTACAGGATGAGTTACTGGAATGACTCATCCTGGAATCGAAGCTTCCAAGATATACATCAGGGGAACAGAACTGGAAAGTAAGCAGGTTTTCCCACTTCTGACTATTTCTGGCTGAGGTTGAATGCCCCATGTGTCTTAGATTCCATACCTCTTAAGCTGAAGACTTCTTAGAAGTTCTTGTGCCTGAGAAAACCAGAGTGAAGACTGAAGAGCCTGCAGAGCTGGTCTTCAGCTGAGAGGTGCCCAGTGTGTGGGTACCAATTGGGCTTGAAAATGCATGCACTGGGTGCTCTATGTACATTGCTTTAGCTGTGGTGCTTTTACAGGTGCAGGTACAGCCTTCTGTTTTAGTCCTAAAGCTGCCATTTTTTGTCTGTGGTCAAAACAAGAGAGTAATATTTTCTGGTATGGAAAAGCTCCTTTCTAGTAAACTAAAAATGGAGCGTAAATATTTTTCAAGTATTTTGTTAATACAAATGGGGGTGAAGGAAAACATATAAAAATATATCAGATGAAATCTACCTGGTTGGCAAAATTTGAAGCTTTGCTATTATTGAATGATTGTTGTGAGGAGTCCTACTCTTTTCCTTTAAATTTTCAAAGATAAACAATATCCACAGATTGAATTTGTTAAAATTGTACTTGTAGCATAGACACTATGAAAAAAATACTGTTATTACAAAAGCAAATAATTTGATAGTAAATTTAAATGACAAAGAAATGGGATTTCTCCTCCTTCAAATAAACTGATCTTAACGAAACCTTTACAAAGTATCTCCTGGAAGGGTAAAAACTGAGAAAACCTATTGAGTATTACAGAAAAGAATGAGTTTAAAGTGGCCAAAAGAGCCTAAGGTGATGGCACTGACAACATTGCTCCTTCTGAGTTTTATTCTGGTCACACACAGATGTACTTGCTCTGGGCAAGGCATGTAAGAACTGACAAAGTGTGCACGTGCTGTAGGCAGTCCGAATGTGACAAATGTGGCTTAATGTGTTAAAATCTAGGGGTTAGCTGATTTTTTCAAGAGGTCACTTGCCCCAGGACAGCATGTGTTTGTTTTCACCTCAGTCTAACCAAGAGATGCAGCTTCTTGGTCTCCTCCCATGTTTCTCTCATCCTCTGTGGCCTTCAGAGGAGCCCAGTTACGTACCTTTTTCAGACATAAGCCCCTATGCTGTATGAAACAGCCTGCAGATGTTGACTGGCAGGGAGTCTGAGAAGCAGACTCCTTTCACAAACAGACTGACCTTCACCTGACTGAAGAGTGTTATCTCAAATTTTGTTTAGATGTCTCTAGTTGAGCAAATTGTTGTTGATGTTAGGCGAGCCAGGGTGCTCGTATTCATCAATGATTCTCTTCAGGTGTTTCAGCTTGTATTGTCTTGTATGTGCAATGAAAACAATACTTTCTTCTTACTGTGAGGATTTAGGTGAATAATTTATCCAAAATTCTCCTGATAGATATTTCATCTTTGAGAGACATGTTGATGTAACAAAGAATACACACAGAGTGTCAGCAGCCTGGAGAGCAGAGTGGGACTTCAGCTCTTTGTCTTTGCTCTGGTGCTTTCTCAGGCTACATACGGTGTCCACAGTTCTCTGCCTTAAAAAGTATCTCAGATTAGCATCCAAGAGTATTAATATCTGTATACTTTGGAGAGGTAACATATCCAAATATATAATATTTGAGTTGATTCTTAAGGGGTATGCACACAAGAATATTTCCAAAGAATTTTTTAATTACTACTGTCTCTGCAGACCCTAATTCCTTCCTTGGTGCAGTAGCTGGCATTCCCCACCACCAGCCAACTATAGCAAATACATACGCAAACTTCACTGAAGTCTTGTTTTTCTAGTTCTTAAAGACACTTCAGCCACGACTGATGTGGTTTAGTTCATATGACACAGCTTCTGAGCACTGCTGACCACAAACTGAGAGAATGTTGATTACCAAGTATTAGGCTCCATGTATTTTCCAAATTCTTCCCATTGTTTACTGATGATGCCAAGGAAGTATTCTGTGCCAGTTCTGCGACCATTGCAGAACAGCAATAAAAGTAGAAGAGCAAATGCCATGAGGTAGAGAAGCTGCACAAGCCTCAACTGGATGAGAAGAGTAAGAAACACGGGCTATAGTTGGCCAGGAATTGGTTTTTAATGACAGGGATACAGCAAATTGTGTATACCTGAGGAGATACCAAGAATGACATAGTCCTCCATCCCCTTGTTTTGGCATGTGCAGTTAGAAGGCAGGATACAGACCACAGAAACTAGATACTGATCATATTAGAATTTCAGGTGAAAATAAGAAAATGAAATTGAATAGGCAAAGGCAAGGATCCACGTCTGAGTATAAATTTTGAAATCAGAACTAAGCAAAAGACTGATATATTCAGAGAGATTTCTCCACTGAGAAATATAACTGCATTTGGCATCAATTCAAGTTTTCTTCTCCCACTACTCTTAAGAGCATAATGATGTCGTTATTACAAATGAGAAATACCCAACATGCCTTCTTGTGACTTCAACTGAATATTTGCAATGAGGAAAAAAATATATCTTTATTCACACTGGATTCAGTCTCACATACATTAAAATGTGTACATTTCACTAGAAATGTACAGCTGTTCAGGTCTCTCCTATCTTAAATTTACCCTCTAAATTACTTTTTAAAATTATTTTTATCTTTTTATTGACTCTCTTTTCCCACTTAGGAAACACTACATGTCCTCTTGACTGCATTAATCACAGCATTAAAACAACCATTAGAAAGAGTTTCAAAGGAGCAGCTGATCAGATGATCCTTAAATAATTTCCAAAGTTAATCTATACCTATTGTCTCTAGACAATTTATTTTGTGTACAAGACATAGAACTGCTTCAGAACACATGGTCTGAAAGAGAATTGTATTGAAAAACCACAGAGACTTAAAAGTTAAACTGTCAGACCATGGTAAGAGATAACAGAAGATTGAAGCAAAAAACTGTCCCACTGACGTTCCACAATGTCTTTTATGAGAGGACTTCTACCAAAGCACTTGGTGATACCTTTGTCAGATGAACAATGCTGGCTTAGTTCGATTTTGGCCATAGTTCCAGCAGACACAATCAGTTCTTTTACAGTTTGGTGTATTCCTCTCTATTAGGCACAAAAATAGGCACTTGCTGAACAGCTTTGCAGAAGTGGAGAAGAGACATTAGTATTTGCTTTTTAAACCAGTCTTGATCTGCCTGTAACTTTTTCAGTTTTCAAAATTCTATAGAATATTTATAAACTCAGAAGAAACACTTATTAGCTGTACTTTTACTACAGAAAACACTTTATTATAATTGTAATGTATGAAGTTTCTTGAGGCATTGTGAAATGGTTTCATACAGTGCCAACCTCCCACACAGGGATGAAATTGGCAAATGATTGTGTTTTAAGGGTGTGTGTATACATATATATAAATGTGTGAATAAGAATATGCAAATGTATGTAGATATTCATGTTCAAGAAACAGTTACAATTTACATTTTCACCTCTGCGTGGGAGGCAGTTTCCTTCCATGGAGAGCAACAACACACATTTATTGACCAGAGAGGAGAAGCCATGACTAGTACTCAGCAGGAAATGCTGAGGGTCCAGACTGCTGCCTGTATGGTGTCTGACAGGACAACGGGGGCTTAGCAGCATGCAGAGCCCATCTGCCCTGAGAGGACAAAGCTGGGATGCTGTTAAGCAAGACTGTGGGTTAGCCTGCATTTATATGGGTCACCCATATAAATGGAAAGCAGGGTCACCCACACACTCTGCAGCTGCTTTGGTTTGCCCAGCCTGTAGCCAAGGAAATTAGGGAAAAGAGCTGAAAGTACTGGGAGTGAGGAGATAGGAAAGGATGAATTTGTGATTGAATGCAGTGTAGAGGGTGTGTGAGAGGGGTCTGTGACAGCTACATGTTGGGTCATGCTGTCCATGCCTTACTGTCCACAGTAAACTCAGCTGACTGCCTTCCCACAGATCTTGCTCTTCCTGTGTGCCACCAGGGAAGCACTGCAGTGTGTTCTACTGCTCGTGGACTAAGGAAAAAGCCCTGCATGCCAATCAGTATCAACAACTTACCAAGGCATCCGTAGCCAGTCTCCAGCATGCAGAACCCTTCCCAGAATCTACAGTAAATCCAGGTGTCTTGTCCTTGAGTTTAGAAAAGCAGCATATTCATACTAAAACTGCTTCTGATGAGGCAACTTCCTTGGAGACAGCCTAACTTTTAAAAAACAAAACTAAAAATGGGCAAGACACAGGCTTAAGGAAATCTTTGTTGTGTGTCCAGAACAGTACAACATCCTGACCACCCCTGAGGTTTTAAAAATATGTGTCTGGCTGTTGAAATACTGCAGATAGAAAGAGTTCTGCAGACTACAAAGTGAAATTTGGGCTGCTATTCCCAAATCAGGGTGGATGAGAATTTCCCACAGATGAGGCAGCTCAAAATGTTAGAGGGATTTCTTGCCAAATTTCTGATCCCCACCTTACAATTTCTCTCCCAGTAATCACAAGATGATGAAGCAGCTCCATAATACATTAGTATTACCTAAAGGCCAGAAGGAATTGTTCTTTCTTTTGCTCAGAAATAACAAACCATGTTTCCTAGTGCCACTATGGTCTAAACTATTGCCAGCACCGTCAAAAACCCTGCCCTGCCATCAGTCTTGTTTCAACACAATCTGAAAGGACATTTCTTCGTTACCATAAACTGAAAGAAAAAACACACTCACTTCTGTGGCAGGAAAAAAAATCTTGGAATCATGTCAAAGCAGAGATGGAAGAACATAAAAAAAGAGCTAAGAACTGAAATTTCTGTTATGGAATAAATAAACAAGTAAGTTTTCCAGTTTCTGCTGATGACCAGACATGAAAGGTATGCAGCAGCACTGCAGGTCAGGGACATTCTTCTTAGAGAGGGACAAATATTTGCCTACCTCCACAAGATGCCAATTAAAGGGTTCAAAACATTTTGGGCTAAAGGAGGTACATGAGGAGGGACCTGTTGATGGACATGCTGAGGGGGTTCTTTGGTCAGCTGGGGTATTCTGAAATGCAGGAATCCCAGCCAGACCAGCACTGCAGGACTTGCTGCAACAAGGAAAAGGCTATAATAAAAGATCAGTTAGATGTTACAGTGACCTTGACATACAAGAATGGAAGGAAAGACTCCAGAAACAGAGNCTACTGGTCACCTCATTCTCCAGCCATCCTTATTTCAATAATATGGCAAAATGAAAATACTTATTCTTTCCTTGCATACCTGTGCTGTTTTGCTTGCTGACTTCCTTCGAAGCACCACAGTAGCTGCACAAATCATGCACTGAGCATTCTGGTTTTTTCCCTCACACAGGGTTTGTGGAGCTCAGCAGGCCTCTATGATACACCCAGTATTATCCACAGTTCTTTACAAACAGTTTTATAGAAAGGACCATCTGGTGGCCAACTGCCCAAATGCCCATCTGTTGCCTCCTGCACCTGTTCAGTGTCATTCTGCCTCTCCCTGACAGTTGCTCTCCCATCAGAGGTCTTCCTGAGTGAGGGGATGAGACAATGCAGCACATCTCCTGAAACAGCAGCAGGTACAGACGTCTTTTTGAGATTTCTGTTCTTAAGGAGGAATAAATCCCAGTCTATCTTCAAAATGGAGATGACAATAGGACCAGAAGGTAACCACCTGCCTCTCTGAGCCCTTTTACTCAAATCTCTCTGCCATTTCAGAGATGGTTTTGATGCCTGCAGTCATTCACAGGTGAGCCTACAATGTACCTGCCAGTCAGATGTGTACTACTTTAGCATGGTATTTCTCTGTGCAAACTAAGACTTGAAATCATAAAAGCTTGTTTTGGGACTGTCCTGATACACCAGAATGTCCTGACTGGACAGACTGAACCACAGCCATGTGCTCTGAAAAAAGCCAAATAACATAACCTGACAGCTATGTGACCTTCATCGAGGAGACTTTGAAATGAGTTGGGGTTTATGTTTAAAACTTTCAGGGAGACTGATGCTACTTCTTAGAGGCATCTCTTTCTCCCTCTTTGCATCTTTGACTTCCCACAAAAGCTAGATTTTGACAGAATACTGAACTTAAATTTGAAATTTGAGTCAAATGAAACCGGAGAAGTTCCAGTTGTCTTTCTTGAATGTAGATAAGATCTCCACATACAAAAATCCCCCATCCTATCAAGGTTGCCTTCAAAGAAAGGAAGCAGAAGGAGAAACACGTGTGATTTGTGATTAATATTATCATGTGCCCTGTTACTACTACAGAGAAACTAAGGATACGACCTATCAAAAAAACACTTCAAGGATGACAAAAAGTAAAAGTGAAATTAAAATAATATGCAAATTAATAATAAGAGAGCTGTAGCTGTCATTATCAGGCTGAAAAAAAAGCAGGGAGAATGAAACTATATGCCTACCAGACCAAACAGCTACTGCCATTCTGTCTCAAGAAAATCATCTGGGAAAAAATCTGTGTAAAGATCACACATACATACTGCAGAACTTATAAGTGAAGTCCTGGGGTAAAATGTAAACTAAAAGCAGGATACTCCCTGAGCTAAGCAACACTTGCTTGTCTGTCTTTTCCGACATGGTGAAACTTTCCCCAGCTTTCAAATGGTAGCTGGAAACACACCATCTTTTGTTCTTTAGTCTCTCACAAGGAAGTCACACATACTAAAGGTTTGCTGAGCAAATACGTGACTTTTTCCTAGTCTGCCAGTTTTATTTTGATGTTAGCTCTCTCTCAGCAGCATGTCAGGTAAGATTGCTTAGTTGTTAGGTTGACGCACTTCACCCTTATTAGGGACAAAATCCCAACTAATTTCTAGGTTTGAGATACTTGTCACCTGAGTTTATTCAGTGTTACCTTCCTGTCTGTATCATGCTGTAGGCATTTGCTTGGGAAGTGGATAGGCAGAAGGAATTTAAAGAACTAGCTACAGCCTTTTCCATCTCATTTTAAAATAATGTAACTCCCTTTTACAAGGTGTCTAAGAGCTGGCCCTGGACATCGCCTTCCCTGCCACCAGTGTTTGGGAAGGGTGCAGGCAGCAAAAGCACTGCAGGTCCTGTCCCCTCACTGCAGCCCTCTCCTCCCAGGAAGTGAGTAGTTCACACTCATGTTCAGGAACTCCCTGGCTTCCCTTGTCACTACCAGGGTGCTAACACCTAATGCATCTCGACTAGGACAGCTGTTTAGGCAGCCTTTAAAGTCAGTGGGGAGGATGCCCTTAAAACACCTCCATTCACCATCTGTAATGACAAACTCTCCCCACACTGAGACAAGACTACCTTTTAGAGGCATGTCCCTGCACTACAGCTAGGAGGGAAGAACAGATGGCTACAAAAGTCGCTGGTTTAAAACAATCAATTAGGAGAGTGTAAGTTATAATTCAATATCTGGCTTCTAGAACTAATCTGACCACCACTGCATAGCTTACCTGACTTTTGTCAGGGGCTAACATTTGAGAATTACAGCTGTGTTTTGATGAGCCATGCATGTCAGCTTTAATATAAATTAATGTATTAATGCAAGGACCTTAAAGAGCTTCTTTGAACACTCTCACCCTAAGAATGGCAACATTAAAATATGTGATTTTTTTACAGGCACAAGGCTGTAGCTGGCTGGGAGATTTAATGCGTGGAGAATGCACGTCAAAGACTTTCCTGCTGTAAGCTTTAATTGGCACTTCTGATGTTATTTGAGGGGAAAATTCATTCTCACAGCAAAAAAATTGCAGAGAGATGCTGAATATTTCTGAAGAAAATACATATGGATAAAATCATTCAGCAGCTTGGTTTCCAAAGGATGGGAGGCCAATATCTGTACTGCCCCTGCACTTCAAAAGTCAGTTACTCCAACCTATTCTGAAAAGGTGTCAAGGAGAAACATTAGGAGAATTAAGCTCTTGAAAGCTCTGTGGAAATCAGTGGCTGGGAAAGAGGTCCAAATAATTCCTCTCAGGGGGAAAAGATGTGCAGAAAGATGCTCCTTCTCTGGCTCAGTGGAGATAATGTCAATCAACACAGGAACATGGAGAAAGATGCTTGATCTGCAGGGGGTGTAAGACATTCATAGGAAACAGGACTTCGTCAGTTCCACCCGTCAGAGCACTCATTTTAAATAGAGCTCTTTTCTCAGGATTTGCTGTTTTGTAACTAAGACTCAATTTCTAATGGGATACCCTTTCTGCAACAAAAGTGTTTTAGAAGATTACACGTGACTACCCCTAAAAAAGCAGCAGTTTTGAAGCTGGAAGAGGGAGCACAGCCATACCCACACTAGAATGTAGCCTGCACATCTCAGCTGATCTGATATGAAACACTGACCACCAGCTAAGGAAAGGTATTTTATACTGCATTTTACAAAAGAAAGAAAGTGACCACAAATGTGCATGGTTTTGATCTCCATCAGCACATGGAAACACATTTCAAACCCTTTCCTTATGCTCTGATATGCTTGATACTGTATTTTTGACTCATGAACAATTATAAAAAACACAGAACTACCAAAACTGCTTCTCTTACAAATGAATACAGTTTTCCTCCCTTTTGTGACATTTCAGAACAAGACAGTGTGGTGCTTTTTCAATAAAAATACCAAAATAAGGGTCATAAAAAGGCATTTATCTGTCACTACAGACCACTGGAATTTGTCATCATTTATTGCAGTCAACTGAAAAAGTTGTAAATATTTATAACAAAATTCCATGGTGCTTTACAAACATATGCTACCATCACAGGTAATTTTACTGTGATTCTATTATGTATCCTATGTTTCAACTTAATAAAATCAACACTGAAATACATACTTTCCAAACAAGGTAATATATAGCAAATATTTTCTTTCACTGTAAATTGAAACTTCATATATTTATGGTGCAATTCCTTCAAACAATAAAGGTTTCATAATTTTAATAATCTACGAAATGCATCTATACCAAGTAGCAGAAATAAGTTTAAAAGAGAAAACCTACTGCAGAAACATATAGATTTTTAGTAAAGAAAACGAAACAGAGCAGCAAGCATCCCACAGTAATGCAAGAATTTGCTTATACACACAAAACAATTTTCCTTTTGCCTCCCAGAAAGTTAACAGAAAATCTTAGGACACAATCCCTGCTGCTCTTCACTGTTTATACTAACAAAAAGAGCTACAAAAATATTTGATCAGTATTTATAATTAAACCATATCTATAGCTGTTCTTATAGCTAATGCCCCTAGCCATTTTCTTACCCTAATGCTAAATTCCAGTGTATTTCTAATAGTAATTATCTGGGAAGAGCAGGAAGACAGCTCCAAAAAAGTGCTGAAGTGCTGCTTTCTAACTGCAGGCACTGCAAGAAAACAAAGAGAAATGATTGTTTATACCCTACAATATAATTGTATCATTTGCTACATTCAATCCCTCATCACTTTTGACAGGTACCACAAGCAATTTTGCAGCACCATAGGATTTTGTGCTTAACTGTTACTGGAGTCCAGGGCTCCTCTTTTTGGTAAATGCCAAATTGCCAGACAACATAAGAGGGCCACCTGGCATTCACTCTTTGGCTCTTACACATTATCTTGCTTTTATGTTCACTCTCCTAGGTCTTACTGACACATTCCATAAACAAGTTAAGCAAATACTTGGTTACTGGCACCAGCCTGCGACGTGGCAAAAAAGGCTTGAAGTTGCTCAAGACTGAAGTGGTCTCTATTTCCCATGCACCAATTCCTTTTCAGCTATTTATAACATGGGTTAACAACAGCCTTTTTATTTTAGGAAAAATTTCTTGAATGAAAGGGCTGTCAAGCTTAAAACAGACTGCCCAGGGAAGTTATTGAGTCACCATCCCTGGAGGTATTTAGAAGATGTGTAGAAGTGGCACTCAGGAATATGATTTAGTGGCAGACTTGGCAGTGCTGGGTTAATGGCTGGACTTGATCTTAGAGGTCTATTTCAACTTCAATTATTCTGTGATTCCCTTTTTTGAAGGAAAGCAAAATCCCTGCCTTTATGAGACACTCTGTCTTACTGGTACAGATGCTAGCGCTCTCAGAATTATCTTCTAAATCCAGGTACTTCATGGATATATTTGCAGGGAGTGTCTAGGACCTGCCTGAGCTCTGACAGGAAGGACTGCCTGCCTGTGGCTCTGACAGCAGCAGTCATCACTTACATGAAAGAAGACAAACAGGGGCCTGGACATTACTTTGGTCAGCCCTTAATCACAAAGCTGAGGGAGACCAAAGATAAGCAACTGAAATGTAAGGAAAATGATGGAAAAGTGAGACTAGTTCCTCGTATGCTAAATCAAAACAGCGTAATTCTGCATCCAGGGAGGAATGCACCTGCAGTTGACACTGAGGAAAGCAATTAGATTTGAAAATCAGGAATGCCAAGAAGTGCAACTAGATAAACATTCATGGAGTGTGTGCTGGGAAGGGTAAAACCTGGTATGAGAAGATAATGAAATAATGCAACAATCCATGGAGAAGATTTAGAATTAAAAAATAAATAACTGCAGTATTTTACCACCTCTTTGCAAATTAAGATGTTAAGCCTATTAATAATGATGCAAAAAAGGCAGAAGTTTCCAATTAAAATTTCCACTTCCTATTTGAAAAGGTGGTGTATTGTGTGAGAAAGTATTTTCCAACACACCGGCAACTGAAAAGGCAAAACATTACTAGAAATAATTAACAAACAGCATATATTAAAGACAGGTGACCCAGCCTACCTTTAGGTAACTGAAAATGTCAATAGATTTTGGAAAGATCTGTCACTCTACAGAAGAAAAATTAGAGTGAATTGGATATAAATACAAACCAATTTTCCAATATCCAAGCCATGCTGCAGAACTTAAAGGTTCAAAATGTAATTGCCACTAATTAGCACCTTTTATGAGAAACAGGTTTTTGTTAATCTCATTTTGCTTGTCAGTGAGGTATTTGGTTGATAAACCTATAACTGAACAGGTTCAGTATTTTTGTTGCAGTATTTTCTCATCACAGTGAGACAAACATCCAAACTCACAACTAGAGCGAGACTGTCTCTAACATACACACTGGATACACTGTCAGACTTCAACAAGGAGCTCCCCCACTGGCTGCCAGTCAGGTGAGTTTTAGGGGAGGCTGCTCAGATTTTTGACAAGACCAACACACTTTAATGCTCTAGTTAAACCATGCAGAAGCAAAGCTGGGCAAAACCCACACTGTTCTCTGATTCTGTGACTAGAGAAGATCCATTTGTTTGGGCTATCGAAAAGAACTTGCACAGAAATAGAACACACATTCACACATTTTGATAATGACAACTTACTCTCATTAGTAGGTACCCACACAAGAGTAAGATTTGCACTCTACTACAGTACTTACAACCAGGCAAGTTCTTCAATGAAGAGCTTAGCTCGATCTGACTGAAAGGTATTTAGTTTGATGCCAGATAACTTAGTTTTAAGACCTGCAATATTAGATCACCTAATGGAATTTGTCCCCTTTGACCATAAGGTTTCAGACATTTAATGCTGCATTTTTTCCAAGCAGCATTTAGCCCATGTACAAAAGGGCACCTCCACTTACAAAAGAAAAGAGAATGCAAATAGCATGAAGAAGACAGGTGATAAAGAACAGTGTTCTAGAATTGCGAATACAGCACTTCTACACTACTTGCAATCAAGAGCTGACCCTCTCCAAAATTAAGTCTCCATTTCCATTGTGGTACTTACAGTCCTCAATCAAGACTGGCCCTTTCCTACAAACAGGAAGAAACACCCAACCCACTGCAACGGGGACAGAGGGAAGGTTCTTGATTAAAGGAGCTTTTACCAGGGAGCCACTGTGTGAAAACAGTACCCTACTGATCTTCTCAGAGTTGGTTCTACTTTTGATGAATGGTGTCCAGGTTCGTGAAATGCAAAGTTCTTTGAACACTTTTACAACATCATGTAAATCTTTACATTGATACAATTTGCAGAAATAAAGAAATTACAGAAATACAAGCCCTTATACATCTCAATAAGCTCTTCACTACCAATTTCACACCACTATACTTGCATTTATACTTGCACAGTGTAAATAGTATTAAAGATCAGACAGATATGGAGCCACTAATAGTTCCATAATCTGAGCTGCAGCACTGTATTTAATTACATTGCACTATTCAGAAAATTCATCACATGACAGAATGCGATGGCACAACAGAAACTATAAGCTCCATGACAAATCCGGGTGAGATTTTTTCTGTACATTATATTTTTCAGCAACCATAAATATTTTATTAGCAATACAGACATTTAAATATTAGAAATCTATACAACGTCCTTTTCTCTCCCAGTCTCCAAAACGTGTAGGTTCAGGGCCTCTAGGTCCACCCCTCTCTTTTGTAGTAGGATTGATTCCATCAGGGAATTCTAAAATAACAGGGAAAGTTCATTAAAGTTTCTATAATGTTGACAAATATAAAGATGCTATCATTTATTATGTTCTCCTTTTAGTTTCATTTTCAAAGACAAAATCAATTCTTTATTGTTCTGAAAGGCAACCTTGAGTTAAACATTTTCCAGAGTCCCACAAAATTAATTTCAGTTTTTTTGACTGCAATATGTATGATCATATTCAGTTACGCAAATAAAGAAGCAACTGAATGTCCAGAACCATTAAAGTACCACAGCTTCTCAAGTCAGAACTTGCATCATTCAGGTACTATGTACTTATGTTCACTAAATCTAAAACCCCAGATCACTTGCTGTTACATCTCTAATTTTAAGCCCTCTGTTTCAATTTTAGCTTTAATTTTAGTCAAGATTCTGTTAGTCTTGTATTTAAAACATCCAGGTTGGATAGGTGCCTAACCTCGAACACTTCCAGGAATGGGGCACCAACAGGTTCCCTGGGCAGCCTGTTCTAATGCTTCACCACCTTCAAAGTAAAGAGTTTCTTCCTAACATCTAATCCAAACCTGCCTTCTTTCAGTTTAGTACCATTTCCTCTTGTCCTGTCACTATCTGCTTGTATGAAAACTCCTTCCCTGTATTTTATAAACCCCCTTAAGGTACTGAACTGCCTTTTGACATCAGAAGGCCACAATTAGATCTTCCCAAAGCCTTCTCTTCTTCAGGCTGAACAACCCCAACTCTCTCAGCCTGTCCTGGCAGGAGAGATGCTCTAGCCCTATGATCATCTGTGTCCCTCCTCTGGACCCAAACATGTCCATGCCTTTTTTGTGCTGCGGACTCCACAGCTGGATGCAGCACACCAGGTAGGGTCTCATGAGGAGGAGGAGGAGGAGAATCACCTGCCTTGATCTGCTGGCCACACTGCTTCTGATGCAGTCCAGGATTTGGTTTTCTGGGCTGCAATCACACACTGCCGGCTCATGTCCAGCTTTTCATCCAACTCCCTACCCTGCTACAAAAGAGAAGCACACCGCCAGCTCACGCTACTTTCTTAAACACCACAGAGCTTTCTGTGCCTCAGCCAACATTCTTACACTACTCAGTGCACCTTTACTCAGGGCCATCTCCGAAAAACAGTTAACTCAGGCCATCAAGCCACAAAGTACTTGTGGCACAGCACCATCCTAGGCTGAGTCTCACGTTGCACTAGACTGTGGTGTTCCCAGAAACTCACAGTACCCCACATGTCCTGTGCCACGCTGATTCTCCAGAGCTTCCCAGATATAAACCTAACTTGGGACCCCCTCAGTGATATCCCTAACTAAGCCCAGTTAGACAGATGGGCAACACAAGTAATGAGGTGCAGGATTGAAAATGAAATTCTGGACAGCAGACGAAAAGTGATGGAGGAAACTCATACAGCTACAGGCTATACAGGATGACATACTAGGATGTCTGTTTCATAACTGATGCAGACCAGGAAAAGAAACGTCAGTATCTGCGCACCTCTGGCAGTTCAAGGAGTGCAAATGGACCTGATATTATTTTGTACATGTCATCCCAATATCAAAGCATTACTGATGTGCTGACAGTGGATGCAGATGGTCAAAATATTTCTCCATGATAGCTACAGAGCACTGGGAATTCTAAATCCAGTTTCAACTCTTAGTTTTTTCGTAATAATACAACAGGCAGTTTGCAAACTATTGCTGGTGTTACACATAAAAAATACAGATTAAACTAAAGAGACCTTGAGTCTTGCTCCAAACCTGGAATACCCAAGCAAATAATAAAATATACTGATTATGCATGTTTTAAATGAAGCAGTGATGGCACTGATTTTCCTGGGAATAAAAAAAAACCAGAATTAAGTAGCTGCTTATACAGTAACTCCAACTGTGAGTTAGTTCTCAAATGAGCCACAATCTGAAATTGCATGGAGATGATTCTATAATACAAGAATACCATAACAACACAATGACAAACTTGCGGAGAAATTTGTGAAAGACGGAGAAGCAGAAGGAGCTTTTCACCATGATGCAGCTTTCCCAATGGCTGTGGTGGCCTCAGGGTAATATGCCCTGGAGTTGGAGACCTTTTTTTAGCTCTGCTGCACAAAACGTGCCACTTTACCCTGTATAAAAAGAGGGGACTTCTGTGGAAGAGTATCTGAGGATTTTGGTTATGAAATTAGGGATTCTAAGGTGGAAGAATAAGATCAGTTTCTTAAATGAATGTAACAAATTATTTGTCTTTATGTTGCTATCATTCAACTCTGGTGGCCTTATGGAATTAAATAAGGGGCACATCCTCATGGACTGAACTATGCATGGCACTGGCTTGCTTGGATGTTGAATATGGAGCCTCTTACAGATAAGAGAGCTACACTACTTTTTAATTTTCTGGAGGTGAGTAGCAATACTCTCGTGAGACAATATCACATCCAGTTCTGGAAAATTACTTTATCCGAGTTTATCCAAGACTACATCCCAAGAATTGAAGAAATTACCAGCACTGCACAAAAGGGCATGTTAACGTGTTCGAGGGATTTCATGAAGTACAGTTTACAGACAAAGAAAACTGTGCTTCTAATGGGCACTCTCCTGCCTTCCTTTTGGAGACTATAGATCTGTATTTCCTTTCCCCAGGATATTAGTGCTTTCAGACCTGGCTTCCTGTTTACATGGCAAGGTAGAATTACTCTGTATAAAAAATGAGAAGAAAATATTTCAACTTGTTGATGCTTAATTCATGAAGATGTTGGCCAGAAGAAATCTGTGTTGAATTTGCTGCAAATACTTAAAAGTTATTCTTTGCATTGCCTCTTTAAAAGTTCTTGCATCATAAATATTTGTTTTTTAAAAAAACAAAAATAAAAACCCTAAGCCCCACCCAGAGTACTGTGTTCAGCTGTGGAGTCCCCAACACAAAAAAGAAGTGGACCTTTTGGAATGAGTCCAGAGAAGGCCATTAAGACAATCACAGGACTGGTGCATCTCTTCTGTTAAGGCAGACTGAGAGAAGACTGAGAGAAGTGAGGTTCGTCAGCCTGCAGAAGAGAAGGCTCTGGGAAGACCTTTTAGAAACCTTCCAGTACCTGAAGAGGGCCTGTAGAAAAGCTGGAGAGGTACTTTTAACAAGGGCACATAGTGACAGGACAAGGGAGAATGGCTGTAAAATAAAAGAGGGTAGGTTTAGATTAGCTATTAGGGAGAAATTCTTTACTGTGAGAATGGTGAGGCACTGGAACAAGTTGTTCAGAGAGGCTGTAGATGCCCCATCCCTGGATATGGTCAAGGCCAGGCTGGACTGGGCTTTGAGCAGCCTGTTCTAGTGGAAGGTATCCCTGTCCATGGCAGGAATGTTGGAACCTGATGATCTTGAACGTCCTTCCCAAACAAAACTATTCAATGATTCTATGATTTTTCAGCCATTTTGTCATCTGGATATTTACAGACCTCGAAGTAGATAAACATGTGTTATTGCTACTGACGAACTGTAGCAGAACATCACACTGTGGCGAGTTGTACAAAGCATGACTATGGCTTTTAGTTAAGTGAAGATGGCTAATTAAAAAGAAGAAAGAAAGAGATTCTGTCATTCTCCCATGTGACAAAAATCTTATGTTCCTTTTTAGTTTAGCAGTAATATATCTGTGCCTCAATCTTATCATGCAGCCCCACTGAGGTCACCAGAACACAACCAGTTTGTTAGGTCTGCTCAGGAAACTCAGTATCAATTGTTTCTTTTCAAAACACTGCCTGCAAGACTAAGAAATGCAGCCACAAACGCGGCCACAAAATGCAGCATGAATTAGAAATATTTTTTGGACTAAGAAATAAAACAGGACTTTTGAATAATATAAAGTAGCTGGTGCCCTGGTGAGTTTACTGGCACCATTTACAGCTGTACTATTACAGACCAATACCAGCTATGTTTCTCTGAATCATGCAGTGCTTTGTGGTGGTGGAAGGCACCTTTGGCAAGCACTTGGCTCCAGCCCTGCTAAAGGCAGAGCTGGTACTAAGTCAGGACATCCAGCCAAACTTGGTTATCTTCAAGAGCAGAGGAAGCACAGGTTCTCCCTGTGACTTGCTACAATGTTTGACCACAATTGTTCTAAAGTTTCTTCTCCCGTGGTGCACCAATTGCTGCAATTCGTGCCCACTGCCCTGCCTCTCCGGCTTTTTTCTCAGAACCAGTAAGCTTAGAAAATGATTCTAAAGAGTCCTGAATGCCTGTCACCCTCTTAAACTGACAGCAGCACAGCATCTCGCAGTCTTGCCTTTAAAACACAGCTTCCAATTTTGTAAAACATTACTTACTTTCCAAGGGTTCCTTCTCCATACTGGACTCTTCTGATTCATCAAACCGACCTACTGGTAACTTTGGTTTCTTTAGTGGCTGCTTAGCAGTTTCAGATCTTCCTCCTGGCTTAGCGCTGGAGCTGCTCCGCAAGTGGCAAAGAAGCAATGACTCTATCAAGCAAATGGACACGTGTAGCATAAATGTGTGAGTTTAACACTGAATAATGATGTGACTGTCCAGAGCACCTCCGAGAAAAACCTACTTCAGGGATGAGGGAGAGGAAGGCAGGGAAACAAACTCTAAACATTATTTAACATTCAATTCATGAGCACCTAAATCAGCACAGGTAATTATTTTTGGCCCTAGAAACATATGTAGGCAAAATTGTGTTAGTTGTATAACTCAGGTCATATAAACAGTGTATTTTAAACTGCTTGAACTTATCTTTGCTGTTACTTTCTTGTACTTTAAACTCTTAAACAGTAATTATGCTAGCATAGACCAGTACAGTCTGTTTTCTGGGAGAAATCCTAACCTCCTCCAAGAAACCTGCTGATTTCCATGTCTTGGCTCATTTCCAGCAGCTTTTTAGTCAGAAAAAGCTTCTGCTTTCCCAAAGGAAAGTTTAAAAAATATAACCTTCCCTTAGTAACAGGTTTTCCAGAATGTCGGCGCAGGATAGCTGGGTTTCCCTTAGGATGGTAATATAATTCAGCTGGTAGTCAAAAGCAGGAAAAACTTTGAGCATGTTTAAGTTCAATTATGTAACTGCATGCAAATGCTTTCATTAAAAGCATTAACTTTTTTTCCTTTAAAGTCCCACTAACATTTTGGTTAAAAAAGCCAAATATCCACAGTGAGCATAAACTACCCTCTAAAAATATTTTGGCTGTAGACAGGTGCCTAAAACAGTTCTGACATTTCTAAGAAGCAAGATTCAAACAGAAATCCTCCCTCTACCAGCTGGGTGCAAAGTACATGAAAGAACTATACTACTTTTCTGAGAAGACTGAATCAGGAAGCCTTCTCAAGCACTGTCAATTTGAATCACCTTAATATACACCAACTAACAACTCATGTGTATTCCCAGAATCAGCATATTCATTCATTTTAAAATACCACATCTGTAATATCAAACCCTACAGCCACATAAACTGTATTATGGCTGCCAATGCCCCAAAGGAGTAAGTTTGTTTTGTTTTTTTTTTGCTTTAAGCATGATGTAACAAACTATCTACAGTAAAGGATCTGATCTGTTCCAAACATTGGGTCTTTCTACTCCTGCCACGCTTCTTGTCATTCTTCAGTAAACTGGAAAAAAAGCTAGCTAGAAAATTAAATTATAACTGGTATTCTAGTCCAAATTCAAATAAAAATCAGATTAAGGTACTGCTACGAAACTAATTATCTCAGTCACCAGAGAAGAAGCAAAATGCATTTCCCTTGATAGATTTACTTGACCAAAATACACTCTTCTTGACAGAGAGGTGAAAAAAGTTCAACATTAAATATCTCTGAAAAAGATGAGATGAACTATCAACATTAGTAAACCACATTCTACAAACCGATCTCTGATTCCCTCTTCTTTTACACGGTGTCACAAAGCCATCTCATTTATTAATTAAATAACTGATGTTGAAGTTGAAAGTTGTTGTGCTGCAATATTCCATCTTTTGAAGTGGCCCACAGCCTCCTACCAAAGCCATCCATGGAGTGGGAGCCGGGCATGCATCAGTCACATCTTGCCATGAACCTGACAGCCAACTAGGGCACAAGTACCTAACAACAACTTTTTAGCAGCTCTTCTATTAACATACAGCATACTGGTTTGTTTTAGGAGTATTTTATCAATAACATCACAGAACCTCAGCTTTTGACAGAAAGGGAAGCACCCAACAAACAGCCCAAGCTGAGGCCTGTGGGACAGGCTCTGTTATCCAGTCTGCCTTACTTCTCTATAAACAAACCACCTGAATTTTCTCAGGTGAAGGGCACGGACCAGTAACTTCCAGCTCCACAGCACGTTTTCTCCAGCTATTCTCCAAATATTAAACCACTGTTTAACATTTTACTGCCATTAAAAAGTACGAAGCAATGACAGGGCAAGAAAACCTCCGTAATAACAGATTTGCCCGATAGCAGCAGGTTTGCAATACAGAGGAGAATATTAATAGCGAATTGGAGGCGGGGGGGGAGAGAGGGAGGGAAGGGGAGAGGAAAGGAGCAGGGAAACTGTAGGGACATAGAAGGTGTGAGGAAAGCTGTGTAAGCCCACGGCCCCCCGGGCCCCGCAGACTGGGCCGGCGGGGCGCGTCACACTCCCCACCCGCCGCCATCTTGGGCGCTCTCCAGCCGTCCCAGCCCCGAGCGGCGCCCGCCCCGTGCCCTCGCTCGTCAGTTCCTGCGGGAGGAAGGGCAGGGGAGCCGGGGAGCCGGGGAACCGGAGCCCCTCCGCAGCACGGCCCGGGCCCTCCCGCCCTCCGCCCGCCTCTTACTCGCTGCCCCGGGCGCGCCGCGCAGCAGCCGCAGAGCCATGGCCGGGACGGAGCCGTGCGGGGCGGCCGGCAGCGACGCGCAGGCGCCCAAGGCGGCGGCGGATCCCGGCGGGGGGGAGCGAACGCGGCCCGATCGGGGCTGCTGCAGCGGCCTCGCAGTCCCCCCGTGCCCCTGCGCTGCTCCCCGGCTCCGGTAGACAGGGGCGAACGGCGCCTGGGGAAGCCACGGTCCCGATGAAGGCAGCTACGGGCTCATAGAGGTGCTCGAGAAATACGCTGTAACTCTTCTCTCCACCCCATGGCAGACCTGGAGCAAAGACGTTTTCTTTCTCCGATGCCCTGAAGAGTTTAGCGCTACAAGCCCCTCAATGTGTAGTACAGTCCAGCTAGGTGGTGTTTTTTTTTTTTTTTTTTTTTTGGGTTTTTTTTTGTTTTTTGTTTTTGTTTTTTTTTTGTTTTTTTTTGTTTTAAATAATAAAACATTGTATATTGTTCAAATAATACACAAAGGCTGCCTAGGACATGAAGGAGCTTTGGCTAACACCACAGTGTTGTACAGTGTTTGTGCTTTCAGACGGCATTGTTCCAGTCTCCGAGTTTAGCCAGTGAAGTTGCTTTTAATGCTCCGTGTAAACCTAACCCTGCGATAAGTAACACCGGTGTTCATGGAGTGGCGCTCCATTTAATTAACTACAGTTAATGTTTCGAATATGTCAACTTTTGCTTTTTGTCACTCTTTAAACTTCTCCAGCTAACCTTGTTCTCAGATCAAACAGAATTCTGTCCACAGATACCTGAAGAAGATAACTTGGAGATCTGAATCTAAATGAACATTTTTGTTCACATCTGAAAGCTTTAAGAAAGTAAATCTCGGTAAATTAAAGAGCAGCAGCACTTCCTGGAGTTTACTGGAGCTACATCTGGCAATGCCTACACACTGAAAGTAATTAAATTTAACTGACTGCCTTACGAGTGACATTTTCTCAATCAGCCCTTTATAACACGGTTAATTAGACATTAGAGACTGAAAATAATGGAAACCCTTTCCTTTATTTTAACAGCAAGATGCTGGACCTCTAGATCAGAGAGAATAAAGACGAATGCAAAAAAAGATGCTCTGCCCAAAAGCAGCAAGAAAAAAACTTAAACAGATCTCGTCAAAGTTCAAGAACTTATTTTTTATGTGTTCAGTACAATAAAAACATGAAATCCTTCCCTTAAACTTACCAAGGTGCCTGTAGACACCAAGTAATAGTAAGCTCTGCTTCTAAAGCGCTTAACACAATCCATGAAAAATCATACCTGTATGCATACATCATATGTACAAGCATACATGTCGAATTTCAAATGGGAAGAATGAAATAGCAGTGAAAGATTAATGAGGCACTGTTTATCCACCTAAAAATTAACTGTCTTCAAAACATATTTCTCATCTTTATTTATTGTATTGCTGTAAAAATTCACTTGTAACTCCTGAATTATTTCTAGATCTTTTGGCTAAGGAGGTAATAAATCTCACCATTGGTAGAAGCAAATGTAGCATACACCACAGGATTTTTCTACTTTGTGATTAAACGGAATGTTTTCTTTTCTTGTTTTCCTTCCTTTGTTTACTGATCATTTATCTCTTGCACTGCAGCTTGCTTTGCAAAATGACACAAACAATATTGTATTTAGCTTGCTCTTCTAAAAAGTGGGGAATAAAAGACTTGCAGCTAGCACAAAGCTTGTAGCAGGTAAGTTCAGATAAGCCAAATGTACCGGTCTTGGGGACTACCTGGAAAGCACCACAATCAGCACTGCCCTGGGCAGCATGTGTACTGATATTGCCTAAATGCCCCCTCTGCCTCTGAGACCACGTCAAGAACCTTGGTTATCTGAACACCACATATGGTCAGGGCTAGGCAAATAAAACCAGCTTGGAAACAAGGTTGTTTCATGGTTACAGAGTAAGTTTTGCATCAATGTCAAATCTCTCGGCTCTGCCGCAAATCCTGGTGATTTCCAGTATAACATGAACTCTTTTTCCAAAGTAGTAGCAATGCCTAGATTGACAGGAACAGAAAGTTTAGTTTGTATCAAGGATTCAAACACAATTCAAGGAATTAATTTATATACACAATATGGAAACAGAGGTTCAGACACTATGTCATTTTATGCAGTGATCTCCTAATAATATCACTGAGAACTTTTTGAAAAAACAGTACCCAGCCTACTGCCTTCAGGGAACAAGAGACTGACAGTTAAAGGAATGTTAAGACATCTGTTTTTACCTCTCATTCTGTAAGCAGCATAATCCTCTTTGAAGCAGCTGCAGGCTACCTGCTTGAAGGAGAGGTCACTATCACTGAAGGAAGATGAAGCCCTCATTCAAACAGAAGAGCAGTGACATGTTGAGTAGCAGCACTTTATAGCTGCTACTGCATCAGATGACACTGACTTATGTATACGCAAGTCTGTATTTAGGTCTAGGAAAGAGAAGGCAGAAAACTGCAGGAGAAGGGAGAACATGCCATGCAACACATGCACAGTTATCCAAAATATCCCAGCCTGCATATGTTTTTCAGAGAGCAACTGCAAGTGACCATACAGTGTGTAAGTAAACATGAACTTCCTATGCTTCAAGGACATGTCGGGGTCATTACGCCTCTCACTACTGTCAGACAGCACATTCCTTTGGGACTTTGGCATGTCAAACAGCCCTACAAAAGCTACAGTACTGGGAAGGCTATCAGACCACATATGGGGTAGGCAATAAAAATTAAGGAGGAATGAATTTAATGTTCTCTTAATTTGCCCTGTTTCTTGATATACTTACATGCAAATATCAGATGATTTCCTGCACTATCCATTTTCCTCAAAGAAAAAACCTAATTCAAGCTGCCTTAAGTAGATGGGATCTACTGTTAACCACCTCCCCAAAAAAGAAAAAAAAGGAAGAAAAAAAAGAAGTGGCTGTTTCTGTCATGATATTTCTGCTTTTCTGATCACAAAAGCATGCTTTACACATTCAGATTTCCAGAGACAGAAAGCAAGACAGACATTTTTCCGCAGTGATAGAACTAAATACTTGTTTACTAAGAACAGTTTAAAGTCTTTTGTGAAGCAAGGAATATTTTGTAACTTTAGCTCCCTTAAACAGCTATTCAAAGTTTAGCCAGTAGCCAAATTCGATAATATTGTTAAATAAAAGACAGTTAAGATACCAGAACATAATTTAACAATTTAGAGCTTAATAGCAACATCATAATACAAAATTAAGAATAGAATAAGCATTGTTATAGTGAGCATGTATTAAAGATACTTTTGTGTCATAAGGACTTGCCTAACACAACTCTAATAAAATACTCTGCAGTGTATATGTTGCTGAACTGTAGATACTCATTTGAGCATCTTGTAAGTTATAGGGAACCCTCCACCCCCACATATTACAAAGACTATTATACAACATTCCATATAAAATGCAAAATCACTTCATTATGAATTATTAGTGCTATATTAATTTCAAAAGTACAAAATTATTAATTATATACAAAAAGCCTCCCCAGAATTTTGGTAATTAGCAGAACATTTCAGTTTCTTTAATTGCTTTCATTAGAGTAATTTTTCATTTTATTAACACCAAATGCAATAACACAGTGCTAAAAATAAACATGCATTATACAACAAATTTATATTTTTCAAAAAATGGTCATTACAATTAGTGTGCAATTAGTGAATGCACATGTAACTCTTTTCCCCCACCTTTAGTGAATTATTTTTTGAAACAGAGAAAAGGGAAGGAAGAAGAAACCAAACAATGCAATTCAGCACCAGTAGAAAGTCAGACCTTTAACATTTCTGTATATCAAAAACATTTTATCTGTGTCACTAAACAGGTAAAGTTTACAATATTGTCTCATTTGAAGATGTATTGATTTATATTTACAATACTTTATAGTCAATAAAACATTTTAACAATATTTAAAAATTGCTTAAATTCATAAAAGTATTGCATAAATTTATAACATTTACTGTTTTAAGTATATACAAGGAAGTCCACATAAAATTGTCCATGTTCATTTGACAAACTGACAGAGTAAGGAACCATCTTAATACAGTTTGCAAAACCCCGATTATTTGAAGGCAGCTATCATTGAACATTCAAAAATCCTTAGTTGCCATCTGCTTCTGAAAACAAAAGTTCCAGTAATAAAATTTGAGTATGTAAACTAACATGTTTTTGAGATCAGCAGAAAATATATTCCCACAGGCATAACATATTTAACAATGACAGTAATGATTTTGTAGAAAACTGTTAAGCTGTAGCAGATATAGTAATTTTCAAATATCCAGTATTTTAGCAGCTCGTTGTGTTTCCAGTTAAACTTCCTACAGTGCTAAAATACGACAAGTCAACACGTAAGACATTGTTAGAATTTTAAAATCCAATTTATTTTTGGCATCTAAAGCCTCTTGTAAAATGTAGCCAAGTAACATTGACTTCTGTTGTCTGAAAGCCAATAACCAACCAAACAAAAGTACACACTGTGCTTTAATCTCCAAATAATCAGGTACCCAAAATTAAGAAAAAGTAATAGAAAAGTAAAAAGAACAAAATAAAAAAATATTGCACAGTCACATTACCTAGAAAGTAAAGTTGATGTTAAAAAGCCCTAAGTGTGGATGATATAAATTATCGTCCATATAAAAAGTATAAATATCTCTTAAAATATAGCTGCAGCCATACTTTAACACCACACATTATCTGAATTCATCTGTTAATGAGGTAATAACCAAGTCTCTGACAATGCTTTTCTTTACTGAAAATATTTTAGGGCAGCAACAAGAAAGAATTTTTCTAAAAATATTTCTGAATCAAGAACAGCAATATGTGCAGCTCTCCCTATGAGAGAATCTGCTGTATTGGGTAATGCATTAATTACGTTATAACGAACCAAATTACATTCCTTATTTTGAAGAACTGGCAGAAGCAGGTTCTGGATCATTTCAGCATAAATTGGCCCTGTAGAGAAAAAGAAAAGTTGTACTTGTGAATTGCCAGAAACAAACACAATTCTTTTACCTTGAACTCAAAATGAACACATTCCAGAGTAAGAGAAGTAATGAAATGTGTTATGCTGTGATTCCATTAAGATAGAACATACAGAAAGTTTAATTTCCTCTAGAAATGTTGGAAAAATAATTTGAAGCTATGCATTTTGGTATTTGTACATTTCTTAATTTATTACATCACATAAAAGTTATTTGTCAATATATAATACTAGAATGGAATTGTGCTAGGATATCTCAACAGTAAGTACAACAACTGACCCTAACTGATGTGGAAAAAATACCTTTTCTTTCAGTGCTAATATTAAGCTGCAGCTAAATACGGCCCAGGGCTTGATGCTACCATTTGATATCCTCAAAAATCAAAATTATTTGTCCTCCCTGTTCATGGAATAGTGCATCAAGGGCTGTGTCTATCTCACCTAACTTTCAGCAAAGTCAGCTAGAAACCTGTTCAGTCTCATCTCCATCTGCACGTAATAGAACAGGACAGATGCAGAAAGCAAGTCAGCCTCTATGTGGATTTTCTCTCTCTACCACTACAAAGTAAGCCCAGAGTTTATAAACACATAGAGGTGCCTCAGTTAAGCAGCTAAAATTAAATGGGAGTAGATTGATACGTGTGAGGTTTTAACCTGAGCAGTTTGTTTATTTTGCAGGATATTTATTACCTGATTGTTTATCCTTTAAAGCTGTTTTACACATCTCAATGCGAGCAGAGTGATAAGGAACGTAACGATCCTGCAGAGATCCTACTAACACAATGTTTTTGAAGTAATGAAGACCTACAAGAGAAAAGGTATCACTTATAGCAAAGCCTTTGATCTATTACTACAGAATAATTAAACATTTTACAAATTATATTTGGCACTAATTTATTACAGGATCTTGTACAAAAAGGGAGAAAATTACAATAGGCAGAGCTACAAAATAATAAGATGTTTGGTAGCAGCCTTTCCTCTGTATATATTTAATACACATGGCCATGGCTCAGTGGTACAGTTTCCCATTAAACTGAGTATGATTCAAATCTGTTTCTTAGGAATACAGTGGTTGGTTTCTGGCTACACAGAAGAGAGTAAAGCCTCCACATTGCTTAAAGGAACCTAAGGAACCATGGATGGTGCCTTGTCTTCACTGATATTTCAGACAATAGTTACATGAGAATTCATGCCTAGCATCAGCATATACCTGATACAGCCCACCTAGTGCAGGTACCTCTATAAGGCACTGCCTCACTGAAAGGTTTAACCAGCTTAAGCACAGGTGCAGAATCCACCCAACACAACCCCGAAGTATAATTAAACATTTATAACCAAACCCAGACCTCCTACTTCTTGGACAAGCACATTAATAGTAGAATGATGAAAGGTAGGAACCTCCAGCAATGACAGAGTTACAGCCCTTAAAGACATTTAATTGTTATATTTGCTCTAGAAAGCTGCATCAGATTTCTGGTGCTGCCCATTGGCATTAGGCCAAACACAATGGAGCACTTTAAGAAAATAGTTTGCCTTAGAACAGCTCCCTCTGAATATCAGATTTTAGACCTAAGTATCAGCAATCTTTCATTATGAAAAAGTGATCCTGCTTCAGCAGGAGCAAAGAAAGTATACAGGGTATTTCATAAGATAAGTGAGTTTTACTGTTTACCTATTCTTCATCCATTATGGGGTTAAGCAACAGGATGATGTGTTTAACATGAATGTTCTTTGGCAGATTTGAAATCTAGAATCACAAGCCATCATACAACAATGTGGCTGAGACCTTGACCCTCAAAACACCACCTGCTGAATCCACAGCAAGTTTTAGATTTTGCTGCCTTAGGGATTTTCCCAGATACAAAGCCAATGTCCTAAGAAGACATGGCATCAAGCAGTTAACAGATGTTTCTTCATCTTAGACCTCTATTTTCCTATATGATTACAAAAATCAATAGAAGTTGCAAAAGCATAGCTATACTTCTTAACAGTGTTGTCAATCTCTGCATGTACTCAGGGGTTAAGTGACTTGTGGAAAGACTTATGTTTATAATCCCTGTTGAGACCAGTACACAAATTCCTTGTATTGACAATCTGAAAAGAGGAATTGTGCAGGTTGGGGAATCCCAAATGCCTCTCACCTTGTGTCTGAGAGCCAAGTAAAGCCAACGCTGTATGCCCACTGAGTGAAGAAAGTGATGGCAGGACAGAAGCAGGCCTTGTACAGCTATCAAGAGTTAAAGGCACCAACACCTACATTGTACATACAGCATATTAACTCACCTTTCAAAGGAAAACTTTGTTCCTTCTCTATGAGGGAAGCATAAAACTTACTTTCTTTTCTCCTTATCTAAAATTATGAATTTTTCACATTTCTTTCTCCTGTCTCCCCCAGCCTTTCCTTCTCCCTTTACACTGACCTCACTGAAGGACCTGGAAACAAGATGGTCTATGAGGCTGTGGCCCAAAATACAGCTCTTTCCATCTCATTGGTAAGAAAGAAAAAAGCAGAAACTGAGCCTGAAGACTTTTATATTCCTTCTACCATTTATGGAGAGTAAGGTCTGAAACGCACATTATAATTCTTTAAATGATCCAAGTCTTCCAGAAATCTGTCATATAAAGGTCTGTCGTCAGAAAATATGTCATATTTCTACAACAGACAATAGTACTCAAATGACAGTGTCTCTTGTCATGTTGAGATACATACACATAAAAACCATGGAATATGAATTTTTTTAAAGCCAACTTTAAACCAGATTAATTAATCTGATTATCTCTTAACAGGGATCCCACATTCTTACTCAGCATCCAGTGTCTAAGTTCTCACATAAGTTCTGTTTATATTCAAACATTTGTTTTCAAAAGACAGCAAAAGTAGATTGAGCTCACCTTTAAATACCAGTTCAGCTTTAAATATTACCCTATCATCAACAAAATCACTTTGTGACAGTAGATTCTGAAGAGAAGGGTAAAAAACCCCCAGGTTTTTCAAAAATCAAATTTTGATCAATATTCCTATCTTATCTATGATTTCTCTTCTTGCTCCTTCGTGATTATTTGCTGCTTCTTCTAAGTCCAGTAAATTTTATATTCAAGCACCTCAAGAGCTATATGTCAGTCTTTTCCTGCCCATATCTTTGTACTTAATTGCTTTTAACAAAATTCCTGCTTTGACAACCTAGAAATATTTTGATGTAGGAGTATGCCCGGATTTTTCATGAAACAGCACAAGCATCTCTGGCTCCACAACTGCTTGACTGACACATGTTCAGAAACACCTGTCAGATGAATCCTCAATGATTTTATAATGCCTCATGGAAACTACCCCCCTGCTGGCACATCATCTACTGGCAAAATGCATTCTTAGCCAACAGTTGAAATAAGGATATTCAACCCAGAGAAAACTGCATGGCTGATATAGTATGAATAATTTAATCTGGGATTTAGCTATTATGCTAAGTACAACTTCTCCTTCCTTTATGAAAATGAGTTTTTGTTTTCCCTGACCACCTTAATGTGGTAATAAAAGACTACTTAATAAAAATTTTAAAGCAGAATTTTAGATTTATAGTATATATAAGAAAGGCAGATAGAGAAACAAGTAATCCTAAATGTGTATGAATGGACTTGACTTGCCACACAGTGGTTCATAGATAGATATGAAAATTTAAACCTATTTATCTGTTGATATAGTGACTGCACTCAAGTTCTGCTCATTAGTTAGGAAGGAAAGTCTCAAAGTAATATTCTACCTCTGCAACAAAAATGGTTTACTGTTTATTTTACTTGAAGAATACAGGACTAAAGTAACTCTTAAATATTAAAATGGAAACAGGAGCTTTTTGAAAATAAGTTATTTTTCTTTTTAGGTTTCCTATTCACATTTATACACAGTTGCCTTTAAGAGATAGGAAGAATTAACAAAGCTTACCTGCTTTTTTACTAAGTTTATATAAGAATGTCTGTCGTGGATCTGAATGGTCTCGACATGTCAGTTGCAATAAAGAACCAGACTTCTTCCATTTCTGCATAAACCACAGTCCTGCATTGTTAGGTACAACATGAGTATAGATCCACAATAAAATATGAAAACTAATGAAACGTAAGTATAATATGTAAAGTTCATAACAGTCTCTCAGATCTTAATTTTACTTTCCATGCAAGCGTTGTCAAGCTCAGAAACAGGTTAAATTTTCATTTTCTTTCCCATCTCTACAATGAAGCATGAAGGCCTTTATTTCCACTAATGTACATGCCTGCCCACAAAAAATAACTTCCAGAAAGTGTACATACAATAATGTTTGCCAGAATATACATATTCTATTTCAATAATTTATATAGTATTAGAACATTTTGATGTTCAAAAAACAGGCATTACTTCTCCAATTCCTAAAATGAAGTCATTAAATGCAACTTGAAAAAAGGAAGCAGAATTTTCTAACAAGAATACCATAGTAGAATGTTTTCTATGGTACTCTATTCTCCTTTTTAGCAAATAATAGTAATAGGTGGCTAACTGGTTTTTCAGAAAATCTTGCCTCCCTTGCCATGCACACCTGCAGAAACACACTGCAGGTTGTAAGGCATTTATGAGAGAGAAAAGACATCAATAGTTCAGAATTATTTTAATGTATCTTATCTAATTGTTTGTCAGATTAAGTATATTCAAATTCAGTTTATAATAAATTGAGCTCAACAGATTAAAACTGGAATTTATTTAGGCTGTAATAGAAAATCTAAACCAAACATACTGGAAAATACACCAATCACCTCTTGCACATCTTTTTATTGATACTTTATTTTTATAACTCTTCTTTCTGCATATGACAGTGAAATACGCAGTTTCTCAAAAATCACACTAATGCAGAAATGTGCACCCCACATGAAATTGTTAAGTGCATTTCAAAGATTTCTCCTAAACTAATACTACTGAAAATAATACTTCACCTGTATTTACAAGAGCACTGCTGTTGTAGAGGGTACCAAGATGTGGTCCAGACAGAGACAGGAAGGTATGAAGTTTGTTGAGGTAATACTTAAATCGATGTCTTGTGAGCACTGAACGGATTATTAAATTACCCAGTGAGTGTCCAATAAAGCTGTTTAAAAAAGAAAAAGCAATATAACATGGAATTTTATGGCAGGATTTCTTTTAACAGAGAAAAAGAAAAACAGGTGTCATGAAATGCTAAAAGAGCATGGAAAAAAATTAAGGAAAAGTTTCCATTCAGACCTGTATTTTATGTTGTACAGGAGGCATAGCTTGTCCATATCTCTCAAGCTGCACAAACTCATTACAAACACATTCTGAACTCCTCCAGAAATATTTTATACAGCATTTTTGAAAAGCTAACAAAACCAAACTATCTTTCCACCAGCATCTCCCAAACCCAAGATTATTTCTGGGTTCATTTCCCTTAGCACCAACTACTAAGAAAATATTTTATGAGCCATGCATGACTGAAAACATCATTACTTTGGCACATGATGGCACTCAATATGATAAATGTATGGGCATTCCTGAAACAATCTAGTGGAGACAGATTCCAAAGGTAGTCCTAATAGGAGGGAACATGCTTACTTAACTGAACGTGATTATTTAAAAAACAGAAGCAATATCTCAGATCTCTTAAGCAGATTGACCAAAAGAAATGATTACCAGCTTGAGCAAGCAATTGAAGAATATGTCTCTACCAGGACAATATTATTTTTAGATGTTTCCCAGGTTAAGCAATTTAAGGGAAAGTCGGATGGGACTCTTTAGCTTCTTGTATCCAAGGATAAACATTACTTAACGTGAGATGCTTACTGTCATACACGCAAGTCTATATAAAACGTTTCTTTAAAACAGACGCTATGAAATTAAGCAATTCTGGTTATTATGCTTACAGATCCCTGCTGAGGTAAGGACCATACCAGACTAGGCACTGACTTAAAGAGTATATGATAGGGACCAGACTCACAAAGTTAGAAGGAAAAAGTGCCTTCCTGCATTACAGATGCAATCCCAGGATATGGTGAAAACAAAAAACCATCCAAAATTATGTATAGTAGAACTGTCATTGCTGGGACACATGTGCTACAGTATTATACCTATAGGATCATCCTTCCTCTTTGCTCTGTATCACTACATTCATCAACAGAAATTGAAAGAAAAAAGGCTAAAAGAAAGTTTCCTGTAACATCTGTGTAAAATACAGTGCTAAAAGATTGACTGTTTAAATGCTTCCCAAGCAAGAATCACTGCCTTAGAAAATACCAATTTGAAGGTAAATAAAAAAATTCAAACAATTGGTTATAGAATTGCAGAACCACCCTGAACTCCTAAACTCCAAAATAATTATGCATTTCTATGACAGGTTTTTTGTTCATTAATACACAGTTTAAGCATGTATGTATATTCTTCTGTGTTGCTTTTAATACTAGATTTCCAATATTATTTGTATGAAAAATTCTTTGCTTGAGTTTGCTATATTTGCCTTAACTAGTTTTGAAATGAAAGATTATGTATCTTCTGTGGTGTCAGCACAACAGCAGTGCATTTGCAAAACAAAACACTGAGCTGCTCTCTTGAAAACTAAAATTTAAAACTATTCCCTTGGAGGACATCATAAAAATCCACACAAGAACAACAAAACCACAGATTTCTTTAGAAACAAGTAATTACCCACAGATATTGAGTTGATCCTGAAGATGATCTGCATGATGTAACTGCTTTTGAGTAAAACAGATTGTTTTCTAAAGAAGATCTGAACATTAGCAGAGATACTCTCTTGACTGTTCTCCTACAGTTCAACAGTATTTACTAAAAGTCATAAGGGGATGAGAAACCCTTATATTGTACCATAACAAAGGGCATTTTCTGTGAAAAAAGCAGCAATCCATTTATCAATTCTATCATCCCTAAGCGTACAGGCATACCTAACCAAAACTTCAGAAATATGAAAGATCGATTTTGAGGAAAACTGGGAGCTCACTATCAGCTACGTGAATGTACCTCAAAGATTAAACACTTGTAGTTACTATGAAAAGCCACAGAAATATAATAAAGGTTACAGTAATATATTGTGGTCCAATTCAGACGTTTAGATGAACACATAACAAGCATTAAATTTGTTTTTTAACTGAGAAAAGTTTAAAAGTTTGCTCAAATCAAAAAGGGGAGGAAAAGTAAAATCCTTCAAATAGGGTCTTGAAAGTGTAAGACAGGAATGTATCCATCCTACTCATGGGCTGCTCTGCAAAAGCCATGAACACTAGGTGGCAATATTACAATCTTCTGAATATATCATTAACACACTGAAGTTAACAAAATGATAGTTTTTATACATGCTTTATGATACAAGTCTACCAATTCAGATCATACTAGAAAATCAGACACAGCAAAACCTCATTATTCTGTGCCAGTAAACAAAAATCCCGTCCACCTATAAAAATCCATGGAAGAAAGAAAATTCAATCAAGATTCATAATCAATGAGGTGCTAAAACTACAAACATGTTTTAATATATGCATAGCATTAGAAACTAACGTTTTTAAATGAGCCACTGTTACTTAGGGAAGAGGATGACAAGCTGATTAATCTATCTGAGGTCAAAGTCCAATACAAGTCATCAGAAATTTACCTGATGTGTGCAAAATGGTTTCTGAAACTACCCTATAAGAGCAGGTGGTTTATTCCCCAGCTGCCTGGTTACCTGAGAGGGCCACTATCCTCACAGATACTCAAAACTTGAATGAGTATGACTGAGCAATTTGAAACGCTTCAAAGTTGCATTAACTTTGATGGTGGCATTGGTATGACTGGTCCAAAAGACCTCCAGATGTCCACTCAACCTAAAGCCTCCTGCAATTCTTTACTAAACAGTCCTTTTATAAGGCAAATTGCATTTGTTTTGAATCAAGCTTCCAGCTCATGCTTGCTACATGCTTGTTGTGAGCACAAAGATTTTGTTCAGAGGAGAGCAAATGTGTTGGATAGGGAATTGCTGCAATGATTGGTGTTAGCTCTGCAAGTACCAAAAATGTTTACTGAAGCTGACACTATTCCAGTGGTACAGGGAGTATCTTTTCTCAGTACAGGAATGTGGCACAGTAAGTAGGATTTTGCCATTACTCGAGAGCATGAGGCTGCTTTTGTCCAAATAAAGGGCAGAATCTCAGAACATCTCTGGAGTTGTCTTGACCTGAGTTGATTTTGATTTGTTTAAGCTGTGACAACAATCATCTGCCAGTGAAGTACCAAGTCAGATCTAAAGTTGTTTTAGTTTCACTACAGTTTCTTTAATAACAAGTGGTTATTCTGTGTGGCCTGAACTGTGTATCACCAGAATGAAGTGTGGTGTGGAAGACTGTAGGTAAAGGTATCATATGGCAGGTCTATTAATGGTCACTGCAGGAGCACAGTTGTATAACTCAGGAGAAAACGCTGGCATTAGGGATAACAGAGAATGGGAGGGAAAAAAGAGTAAATAGGGAACAAAAGAAAGAACATATGTGCCAACTGGAAATATAGAAATATCAAATTAATCTATTCAGACCCGAGGCCAAGGAAGCCGGAACTCCCACAATGAACATCACTGTCCTTATACTGAAGCCCTGGGATGCTGATGTCCTACTGCTTAAGCAAGAGAGAATCCAACCATCTTAGAATGTTGGCTTTTTTTGCCATACAGAAAGAGATCATAGATCTGGAGACTGATGTCTGTTTTGACTGCGTTATGGAGCAGCACTTGTAGAAAGAACACTTCCTTTAGGAGATGGAGAGATTTTATGAGGAGAAACCAGCATCATTCAAGACACCACAGATAGCTACTACAAGGGCTGCTTTCTACAGTGGCATAACCAAAATGAGGCAGGAAAGCATTGGCTTCTTCAGCAGAAGATTTCTCAGCAGTACTTTCCCAGGCTTTCTGGGTCATCCCTTCAAGGCCTTGCATAGAGGCATGTCTTTCTAACACTTCTCTCATGTAGCTACCAAAGAATAGCTACAGGATTTGTTGGCAGATTTAAGTTTCTCATAAGAAAAGCTTAAGTTGAGAAATGAAAACTTCTGCTTCAGTAGGGCCCAAGACAAGTACACACCTTAAAAAGGAAACTAAAATAAAAATTCGTAGGATTTTTTTTTATTTCAAGTGACGAGTAACAAATAAACGTGGAAAATATTTACAAATCTGAAGTCTTATGTGAGTATCAAAGCAAAAGCAAACAAGAGTTCAGGTCTCAGCTATAAACAATGAGAAGATAAGTGGGTGGGTTTGCTCATTACAGTCTTCAGACAACAGCATGGGAAAGAAGATGCTGGTGTATGTTGGTGGGTAACAGAACTCTTCTCTCCCATACCAAGGGTGCTACCATGTAGTCTGTGGAACAAAAATATGATCACACTGTGCTTTTTAAATTTTTAACTCAAGAATTTAGACAAAATTAAGCATGTCAAATCTTGCCTATCTCAAACCAGAAACATTTGTTTAAGTAGTGAGATTATGTTTAAATATTTTAGATGTTTCCTCCAGCTGAACAAGGCCTACCAAACACATGTGAATGCAGAAGCTTGTCAGAAACATGTGACTAGCAAGTCAAAAAACCTTCTGGATGTGTAATTTGAGGATACCTAAACAAATGGATGAAATCAGGCTTGAATTAGCTCCTTTTATCTATTGATGAGCTAACTCCAGCAACACTGCTGAGTTAGTAAGGTAGTCTGCCCAAATGGTGCACCCTACTTTGAGAAAATAAATGCAATAGACATTCCCTGGAAGTAAATGCAAAAGAAAACAGGAATGCATAGATTGTGGTAAGCCCTCTAATAAGATGTAAAACATGCTCTTTAGCAGATGAAACAATCAGATAACATAAAGAATAATGAAATATATTTTCATGCAGCTGCCCTTCAACATCACAAGTAACATGAAAGTGCCCTGTAGAAGTGACAATACAGTCTGCCATGTCATACTTGACTAAGGGACTATAAAATCAGAAGGAAGCTAACTTCATCCTGGCATAGTGCTAGTTCCTTTGACTTTCTCAAAATACTATCTGTTTTTCTGCAGAACTCTATTATGCAGAATTTGTGGAAGCACAGGACAGCAATTCCTCAAATGTAATGCTTAACCTCTGCCCTAAAACCAGCAACAGATGAGCTTACAACATTGTTCAGTCTCCTTTCATCTGGCAATTCCCTCTCTCTCCATCGTCCTCCTTTCCCCTACTCCTCCCCCGTCCCAAACTGCTTCTTCCCATCAATCTTTTGGCCTGCTCCTGAGCATCACAGTTTAAAACAACCCAGGGCTCTAGTTTTCAGTTTGTTTCTGTAAATAGTATAGAACAGATATTACCTGATTTTTGAAAGGGGTAGATTATAAATTTGTATATACTGTATAATTTCATCTAAAAGACGATCTGTCATGGAATCAAAATCAGCAAAGGTATCATTCTGTAAAATAAAAGAAATAAAAAATAATAACTGTATTTTCTAATGCAGCAATATACATTCTGCATTCAGTCTGAATTCTTACTCCCCAGTGTTTCCAATCAACAGCACACAAATAAAAGCATCGATATTAACTCTGAATACAAACACTATAGCTAGTTATTATAAATTTTTCATGTCATTTTCGTAACACAGAATAAAGTGATAGACATTTTACTGTAAGACTACTTTCTTCTAAAACACCAATACAAATCTTAACATTACACACCCAGCCTTACTTCTAAGCTGTTCTCTACACTTAAGATTATCTGTAGTGAAACAGAAGACCAAACTGCATATTCAGAATTATATCACACTGCCCATGAAATAGAGATGAGACAATTACTGCAACAGCAGTCTACAGTAATACTGGTTATTCAAAATGAAACAAACAAACAAACAAAATTCTTAAGGCCTTATCCCCAGTTCATAGTTGATTCTCTCCAATGATCAGCAGTAAGAAATAAAAAGAGATAGGCAAAGCCTGCCTAGAACTTTTCAACACAAGTTCCAAAGGATCTGTGCTATAGTCTGTAGTGTTCAACATATTGGTAAATTATCTGGGAAAGAAAAGAAGGGGATGAAATATCAGTTTGCAGACAAAACTAAATATCCAGAGTAGTCAAATCTAGAACCAACCAGAATTTCACAAGAATCTTATACTACTGCATGCCTGGGTGATAAAACGGCAAGAAATGCAAACCAATGTTACACAGAGAAAACCAGCCCTAACTATATATGCAAACAATAATCTATGCATCTGTGTTGCATATAATCAGCTATGTTAGAAAAGCAAGGAAAGAAAACAGCAATATAGCATTTTGTCAGTCTGTAGTGCAGAAGCATCTTAAATGCCCTGTCTAGTTCTGATCATTTAATTTTAAATGACAAGAAGTTTCAAGTGGGCCAGGAAGGGTAGCATGGATGAACAGAATCTTTTCACATCTAATTGCATGAAATAATAAATGGACTAAGTCTCTTCAGTTGCCTCCTGAGGGGAAAATTGTACTTGCTTATAAAATATGTGATTAACTGAGGCAGTGAATGAGGAATGATTATTGAGTATTTTTTCCGAAACAAGCTGTAAGGTAAATTATTTCAATTTCCTTGTTTGCAACTGAATTACTAATGTATACGAACCACAGAATCAATCTCAACGGTATGCTATGGATACAGAAGTAAAAACATTCAAAAAGAATCAGCCAACATTAAGGAGAAAAGTCTGTCAACAGCTCTTAGGTTCAGTGGTCTCAGTGGAATCCACAAATCAGAAAGTCTCGCAGCTGCTGACTGACACAAACTATAGGGCTAAAGAAGACAAAGCCTGGCTTGGTGCCTGTCCAGCCTGTTTCACAAAGCATCCCAGCAGCTACTGCCAGAAAAATGCTAGTGCACTAAATGAAGCTTTTGTTTGAGCCACTGACAAGACTTTGTTCTAGTTCATCTCTAAAGTATGTCTAATACAGTATGTAATACACACATACACACAGACAGAAAGTAAAAATTGGTCTTTTGAGCTTTGGCAAGTTTACTTCATCAGAAAATGATAAAATTCACAGAAGTTTAACTCAAGAGGTAATTTGATATTTGTTCAGCATTATGATGTAGATCTTGCAGCATGCTGACAAAGAACAAGCAACAGGAATTTTGTATTTCTCAGATCCTCTGAAATAACACATCTCCCTTCTTGCCACACCAGTTTTCACTATTATAATTTTTACTGCTAGTCTTGAGCATATTTTATCCACAATCCAAATTGCTTATGCTGAGAACTTGGGAGACACAATACAAACAACAAAGTGGTAGTAAAAAACGTTACCCCTTAAAATACTTACCTTCAATACCATATAAGATTTTGTAATTATTTTGACTCAAGCCACAGATCAAATAATGGATTCCATTAGAATACAATAAAAATATACAAAATGTGATAAATACAATAGTGTCATTAAATAAATGTGTCTGAAGGTTTACATTGTTCATAGCTTTATAAAAATTCTTTTTTAGTTGGCAAATACCTGATTCCTTTCAGACATAAGAAATTCAATTCTTCCTCCAGGCAGCCCTAGCTCAATATAAGTCTTCACTAATCTTAGATCTGCGCTGTTACCTTCAAAAGAAAAACAATCAAGAGTTAGAGTCTGCAAAGTTAACTTGCAATAAAATCACTCAGAATACTGAAATTAATCTCTGGCAGAGCTTTATATTTAAACACAGCTAATTATATTCTCAGCCCTAATTAAAATTCAGTAAGACTTCGAAAGAAACTACAATGTCAAATTAAGTGACAAAATGGTTTATGAAAATGACATTCGATGCAAACACTTTGAAAAAAGCAAGGATGTAGGAAGTCATGTTTGATTTTGTCTTAGCTTCCAACTGATACATAGCACTGTGAACATTACATTCCTGGAAACCTAATTAATTTTGATAAAGCAAATTAAAGAACTCAGTGAATACTCCTTCAGCGAATTACAGAATTCAGTGAAGGAATATTTTCATAAAATGAAAAGGCAGAGTGAACTATCAGCAGATAGATACTTTTAGATACTGTGGTACCCAAACCAACAAATGCTAGTTTAACTAGCATCCCGAAGATTTTTCCACATCAGTAGCCATAGATGCTTTTGAAGAAAGAGTAGCTTTTCTGCCTTAATTAGAGAACAGGATTTTTATTTACACCTGTCATTTATAGGAAATAGCTTGTATAAGCCCCCCAATTTAATAAGAAAATTCTAACTATGTGGACTTTCCTAAGGCTTCAAACAGTTTTTTTTAACAACAAGCTTCTTAGTCAAGTTAATTTTTGTGCTGCTTCTACATGCAATAGCATGAGAATATCTATACTAGTAAGAGGGAATACCTCCAAGTCCGATTTTTAAGAGTACTTAATAAAGGCTGATTTCTGCCCAAATGAGGAAAGAAAAACTATGCTGTTATTTTATTTTTTTAACTTAGCAATTTGAAAAATGAAGAAAGTACCTGAGTAATGTTGTTGCAGTCCAATACTCTATTTTACTGCCCTCTTGTGTTTCCTTATATTGATTCAAGAAGTGTCTCAAAAACACACAAAAGCTAGAGGGGATATTGTTTCTTGATATGCATATATGCTTTGAACTAAAAACAGGTGAATATATTCAAGCTATTTAAACTTTATAATCCTTTCAATTAAAAAGAGATTTTTCTCACTTCTACCACAGTAGAATCTTTGTCCTTGGAAATATTCGAAAACCCAACTGGGCTGCATCCTGGGCAACCAGCTGTAGGTGATTGTGCTCTGAGCAAGGAAGTTGAACAAGACAATCTTCAGTGATCCCTTTCACCCTCAACCACACTGTGATTCAGTGACTTAACCTTTTCAAACTTTATAAACACTTGACTGTGTTTTACATGTATTATTTCTTTTTCCTAACAAGATACACATATTTCATTTTCCTTGACAACACAGCAATTCTAAAGAAAACAGCTTTGTCAGTAACTCCATTCTATTACCACAATGTGGACAAATTCCTTTACCACACAAAAAACTGAAAGATGCACCTAATGTGAACTATGGCATTAAACAGATTAATGTGCAGGGAAATTTTATTAAAGACAGAGAATTCCTAATTTAAAAGACGTTATGGAAAAAATTGTCAAATGTAGCCGTACAATGTCAGATTCCCATCTCCCTCCACTGAACCCATTTCAGGTGTTCAGTTCAGAGTTCGCATGACCCAAGCTAAACCTCACTGGTAATCCGAACTACTGTCTTGTATGGGTATCACATTTCTCAGCATACCATCTAGGCCATGGACACAGACTATAAGATGTACTCCTTCTTCTGAACACTCCTCATCTTCCATACTGAAATAAGGTATTGAAGAAGCCAGTTTGAAAACATCACTGTACATAAATCCAGGAAGTTTAAGTTGCCTCAATTCTTCTTTAGCCTGTAGGAAACTGGAACAAAAAAAATATTTATTATACATTTACTATTGCTAGATAAATATAGGGTCTTCTAGGATACAGTTTTCTACTGTCATTTTGCTTTGTAGTCTATAAAATTAATATGGAGGGAAATATATTTATCAAATTACTATTTTCACAAAATAAGCCACCTCCTCAGAACATTTTTACTGGAGATTCCTACAGCCCCTTTTCCCCTGTAACAAAAACTGTATCTCAAGCTTTGCTCTCTTCTCTCCTTTGACCATCTTTGCAAACTCAAGTATTTCTGAAACCACTGAAGATGCTGGTTCATTGTGGTCTTGAGCAAGCAACAGCTTTTTGTTTTCATACAATAAAATACTATAGAAATTATAACCAATTGGAAGTCAAGGTTAAGATTTTCACTGACTTTTGATAATTCTTGCCAAGCCCGTTTCTTAGGCCAGAAGAGAGGTGGAGTCAGTGCTGTAATGTCTCACCATAAAGTTCCTGTGGTTGGGTGAATAACTGATACTTGCTTCAGAGACAGCCAGATCCACACTTCTGATCTTTTACATATTCTATGAAGGCATACACCATAAGGTTTTTAATAGCTAAGATCCTCAAATGCTAGGAGCTCCTTGTGTTCCTTCCTGCCTTTCTTCCACTTCCCTTAGTTTTTGTGTATGGCCTTCCTAATTGCGTATCAGTTTCCCTGCAGTACATAAAGCTTTGTGCTTTCTTATGCTTCCTTATGTTTCCTTAATCCATCTGTTCTGCATGATCCTTCATGGTGTCGTGCTGTACCCCATCCTCTTCTGCCTGCTCACCATTTCCCTCCTATTCTACCTTTTGTTCTCTGTTTTCCCAGCTTTATCTTTAGCTCATTCCTCACCAATTGGCAGGAGCAGGCCTCAGTGAAGTCAGCCTGAAAAGAAACCACTGCTGACAGCTGCTCTTATCACTCTGCAACAGAAGCTACTTGAGTTTGTACTCAAGGCATGTTTCCTGAACACATCAAGGGTGGTTCTTTATAGAGCAGGTCATACCCTCTGGATTTGCAGTTATCTTGTGTTCCAGGAGACTCTGCTTCTCCCATGGCCAAATCCTTGATTTTATTCTGAGTTCACTTTTATTGTTACAGAACAGCCTGAGTAGTCCCTGCTCTTCACCTTTCCCATTCCACACCAGTACCCCCAGAAGCTACTTCTCTGGCTACTTCTAACCTGTTTTCCTTCACCTGACTGCTCACTCCTTTCTGTTCTCAAGCTGCTTTTCACAAACTATTTGGTCCTTTATCTCTTTTACCATCTCAGCATTTGTTTCTACCTCTCCTTTAAATTTTCTTTTCTCTCACAGCAACATTTTACTTCCAATACGACACGTAAACTGTTGCTTCACATGTTCATTTAGCAGCACGGGGTTATCAGGGAAACTCCTATGTTTACAGCAAGAAGAGGTACAATTTGGGATCCCTGACGTTCCTCTAAATTTGGCTTTCCCGGTATCCAAACTGTAGTGTCATTTAGAGCACTGTGGTCTCCAAGGCATTACATTTTTGATATTTGAAGTTAAGATTTAAAAATAAGGCCATTACCATAGCTTGCATTACACATTTGCTTCATTTAGCTAATCTGATGGACAACCAGTTTTTGGATTTACGTTTTTAAAGTCAAAGCATATTTTCCCAAGCTTGCTATTTTAACAATTTCAATTTCATAAAACACCATTTTTATGCTCAGCAGCCTTTACAACATCATTCTTCAGCTGAATGATTATTTTTTAAACCTAACAAAGAAAAATCCTGTTTTGCTTGTTTTTCAAACCACATGAAATTACAAGATAACTCACAGAAGAAGTTCGTGCTGAGACACTTTTTATCTGAACATCTAGAACATGCTGTTACTTGAGCATGCAGAATCCACAAGCCACAGTTCTGGGGCATTCTACAGCCCAACTAGGTTTCTTTTCCCCTTCTCTATTATATTAACATAACTTCTAAAAGTAAAAAGCTTGTTTTAAAACAATCACTTACGCTAACATTTGAGGTTTTGGGGAGCTTTCATACCAGGAAACAGCTGAAGCTGAGCTGTAGGATGTGCTGCCTGGCTGTTGTGTAATTGCATCAGATTTATTCTTTGAAGAAGAGGTAACATTGCAGGGAGAGTCTCTCAGAGAAGAAGGGAAAGACAAACAACCAGGAGTACAGACAGGGGGCACAGTCATTATGTCTTGCAGGTGTTCACTGTCAATCATTTCAGATCTCAGGGCTCTTTCTTCTGCTAAGCCATGATCCTGCTCAGCACTGCAAGCTCCATCTAATATACTATAATCGGTTTCTTCATAATATCCATTTTCAATCATATCTTGATCCTCCTCTTCTTCATCATCTTGTTGGGAAGAACAAATAATTTGGTTTTCATATGTTTCCTTTTGAGGGCTAACAGGAATGCTGTTGTCTATAGGCCAAATATCTGAAATATCTGTGCTGCTTTGAGAGCCAAAATAGTTTTCAACAAGCCCTTGCTTTACCATGTCAGCACTACTAGCTGGAGAAAGATTATCTGTACCAGTTTCACTTTTAGCTACTGACAGTTCTTCAGTTGTGCCCTTTTGTTCTAAAGGCTCACTATGTTTTACTTTGCTTGTTTTTTTAACTGCTGCATTTACAGATGAAGAACCTGGAACAGCAGATGGCTCACCCATACAAGTTGTTTCCAAACACAACTCAATTGTCCTTTCTGTAGCTGTAGAATGCCTTTCAAGGTCCTCAGAGTCCTTGCAGGTTGTGCCAGGGCCTGTTTGTGGGGTGTAACTTTCCACATCAGTAGGCGTGTCCTCATCTGAAACATTCAAATGTAACAGATCTTTTTTTCCTGAGAGCGGGGAACGTACAGGCAAAGTTTTGTTATCGAAGTGCCCTGAATGCACAACAAGCTGTTGCTGCAAATTGGTGTTTGATGTTCTACTGTCATCACATTTTGGCAAGTCAATTGCTCCTAGATCCAATACTGTTTTGCTGTCACTTAGCTGGCATTCAGGTATAACACATATCTTCGAATTCTCATCAGGAGACAACTCATCATCATCTGAAGGCAGTGAATTTATGGATGTCAGGGATGACTGTATTTCACTTACAGCACTTGTACTCTCAGTGCAATGGCTTTCGATTGTGTTTTTTATTGCACAGTCTGGTTTTAGTAAAGGCTGAGGAAATGCTCTCTCACCATTGTGTGCAGTTTGTCCATGAACACTTTCAAAAACATGATCAGGGTTGGGGTGAGTTGCAAAAGAACTAGGTTCACTTTCTACACCTGAATCTGAAAATCTAGAAGAGGCATACGTCACACTAACATCTGGTAATTTAGTCATGTCTCCACTTGCAGGGGTTTGACTTTCTTTTGTTGAAAGAGTAGGTGGATTGCTTTTCATTTTTGCCAAGATGTCACTTGTATCCTGACAGTTTCTCTCATGGACCTCTTCCTTTTCAAGAATGGGTTCCTGTTCTCCCAAATTCAATTTATTTCCAGATTCTGAAGACTGAATATTGTGTGTCAGCAAACTCTCTTTGTGCACTTCATCTTGTGGAAACTTAGCCCATGATCCAGTGTGAGCCACTCCTTTCTCCTCTGCATAAATATTCTTATTACTTGTTTTGACCTCAGTTGTCCTGACTCCTGAGGAAGCTGGCTGACCTGCATGACAACCTTCAAGTGTACCTGTGTGTTGTAAAGCACTATCTGCTTGAATAGTTCCAGAACCTGTCTGGGAGATAGTCAGTCTATCAAAAATAGCCTCATTTTCACAGTGCACAGGACTACTTGGACCTGGTTGGTCACCTTCAGTCTTGACAGTGATTTCGTCATATGGCAACAATGGAAGGTCTCTTCGAGTTATTTGCCTGATGCAGGCCTTCGTATCACAAGGAATTCCACCTACTCTAGGGTCCAGCCCTTCGTTAGCACTGTATGAAGGCTCGCCATCTAACCTTCTACAGGCATTTTCCAGTGCTGCACTTACCAAACATTTGTATCCTACTAACACCACAGAGTCCTTTGGGTTCTGTTTTACAACTTTTTTTGTGTTTTCAGCTTTTATTGTTTTTATGAGCTTAGCAACCTTTGCTTTGGATTTATTTGTATCTTCATTTTTCCCTTTGAAGGTTTTTGTTAGCATCTTTTCAGCTTCTGAATGCCAAGAGATAGAGGCACCAGCAGGTCTTATTTTCAGTTCTGGGCTAGTGAAACCGGCAACTAAACCTTCTTCAGCTTCAAATTTATCCAGTTTATTGGACTCTGCCTTTGGAACACTCTGAGCTACCAACCAGGGTACATCCAAATCTTTCATAGAAAAAGGGGTGGGGGGGAGAAAGAGAAAGTATGTTTACAATTAGATTATGCAGATAAGCGATGCACTAGCATTATAGAATTTTACACATTCTTAAAACTCAAGCTAAAACCCCATATCCTATCAAATAAATGTAGTCCTTTAAAGCCAGCAAGAAATTTATAAAAAGTACTCAAGTCTTACATAATTTTTCCTCATTTCTTAAAAAAGGAAATTGTACTGTGAGGTGTGTTTACCTTCAGTAACTGAGTCTAAATACCGATCTTCAAAGATAATAGGCAAGGAGTTCATATCTCCATCTAGTTCACTGCATTCAATAGGGAGGGGTGGAAGAGAACTGCAGAAGGAAATGTTTTTGATAGCTGCACACACCTGCAGATGACTTTGAGCACTGAAAAAAGGAAGCAGTCCTCCGTGAAAAAAAGAACTATTTATTTTTACATTAACAGAAATTACCAACAGTTTAATTCATTTTAGTAGAAGCTATTAACTTATAACAGCTTGATTATTTAATGACTTCTTATATAAGTTCCAGTACTTTAAATCTATCTTGAGAACAAAAGTTTCTCTTGCATTTCTTATGTATTTTTGCAATGCTACTTCTACACAACACATACCATAGAATAATAGCACTACATGCTATATACTGTGGAATTCCAAAGGGTACTCACTGTAGTTCCTGAAAGGCAAGAGCAGCTTCCCTAGGATGCTCAAAACAAAAGAATGCTTCAGCAAATCTGCGCACCTGCAAAATCCAAATGAAGGTAGAGCTTATTTTACCTTACAAATAATTTTTTTAAAATCCACCAGCATTCCTATGCACCAATATATCATTTGTATGTATAATACAGACAGTTACTTTATTTTTAGATGTACTTTTTTTAGATTCTGGATGAGTGCCACAGACAAGACTAGTGACTGAAATAATTTAAATTTGTGCTCTGGATAACTGGGAATTATATTAGACTCAACTGCCTGCTGAAAATTTGATTTCCAATAAATCAATCATCCAAATCAGGCTCAAGCAATAAGACACAAAATAGTATTGGAAATGTTGATGGGAAGAAAAGAAATGACTGTTCAATTGACACTTCTGAATGAGCCTGAGTATTACCTTCAGAAGCAGAAACCCATTAGATATTCTGCATTCTCAGAATATAGAAGAGTGTTTCTGTAAGTACTCTCTAGCCAACAGTAAACTACTGTGCAAAAGAATATTTTGTCTGCAAAGATTTTGGCTGGAAGTGATGAACAGTAACAGAATGTACATTAATTTTAAGCACTGTATTAAAGACTTAATTGTATGTCTGATGTCAATAAACAATACAATACTGAAGTGGTATTTAATAACACATGGGAGCATATTTTTTACTACCAACTGTATTAAACCATCAATATTTTACCGTCAAATATATGCTAAAATAGAGAATGTGAATTACATTAATTTATTCACAAAGCACTTTCTGGTCTCTTATGCCTTTATTTCTTCAATATACTCTGGGTCTTCCTCTTAAATTATGGATCTTCCTGAATAGACTGTGGGAGTTTTCAGTGTGAAAATGGCAACAAGTGTGAAGACCTAGTTCAGTTCCCTCAGCTCTTTCACTCAGAGCTGCAGCCATCATCTGCACCCACCTTGAGCACAGACATGGCTCCATGAAAATCTTGTGCATGAACTGGCAAACATCAGACTTTCAGGACCACATTAACTTTGTTCAGAGATAAGTACTTGCATGGGAATTCATTTTCCCTCCTGATACACTTCCCAGTATACTTTTAGAGTATCACTTGGATTAATTTTAAGTTCTGTAGCTTCTACACTTTTTTGTTTTCTTAATACAAGAAGAACTGAGGAAAAAATTGTTCCAAGGTGGTTAAGAAAAAACACAATCCCAAATCACAAACATTTTACCCCCAATCTCTAACTTTCTCTTGCAAGTGGAAGTCCTATCCCAACCTCCCAGGACTTATTGGATTGTATTTCATTAAATTAATCTTAGTCATAATATCATCTCTGCATAGTCATGGAAAATGCTTTGAAGTAAGAAGAAAAACACAAAATTCAACAGTTTCTTGTAAATGCAGCTGCCACTCTTGCCAGAACTCAATTTGCTTTCTTTCAGACTTTGTTGTTTATACAACAAGAGTTTATACATACACATGTGGGATTAGAATTGATGTTCCCAAGTAATTTGCTGCATTTTCCCAGCTGCCTTTTCTAAACAGACACGTACCTTGCAAATATATGATTTTTTCAGCACGAATCCCTACCCTTTCCCCCAGGAAGGAGAGACTGTTATACAAGAGACTTAACAGATAATTTTACTGCTTAAAAACTAGATTTCAGAACAATTTACCATGAAGAGTAGGCATTATAATTTTAAATTAATTTTAAATTAAGCAATTTAAAAATTAATTAAAGATTATTATTACCTGATCAGTCAGGTAATAGTTACAGGAACATTTCCAAATTAGTAGATGTGTGTGGTATATGTCAAGAAAAGGGCACACAGCTGTTTCCCAGGAAGCAAACAAGGTAGTTTTGAGTTTAGATGTGAGCACTTCACCACATAAAGTAACTGGAGTTATATGGAGACTAGATCTTTAGAATATTGCACTCTTTCCAACAGAAGAGAAAGACATTTTTTGGTTTGCAATAAATCCTATCTGTAATTAAGTAATTTCAGTACTTTTGAAGAAAATCTTATTACCAGCTCCAGACAGCTCCAAGAAAAATAACAACAGTATAAAACAGTATAAAACTAGTTGAAAGCAAGCTCCATAAGCACATTAGACTTTACTAATGAGACAAAAGAACCCTAATCAACAGTAGTTTATTATGTTTAATCAGTGCTTAGCTTACTGAAGGACTGAGGCACTTGCTAGGACACTGCTAAACAGGCTCTGCAGAACCAGAGTGACTGCCAGCTCTGCTAATGACGCAGGAACCACCGACTTGGGCTGACTACACAAGGACTTTCTAGGAGGAAATTGCAGCTGCTACTCCTAATCTCTACAGACTTCCCAGAGGCATGGTTTTTATGGTCCTCCCAGTGCAAACAGAAGAACTGTGTATAAAAACTGCAGTGGAATACATATTGTGTAACTGCATACTTAAAAATAGCAGTCAGAGACCTTAGTTTTCAGCTCTCCTGTTTTAGGACTAATCCAACTGAAAGAAATAATTTTGGAAGAATGTATTCAGACCTACCAGAAGGTGTCACTACAGAACAAAGAGATGAACCAGTTGAGTGCTCAAATGTTTGTAATATAAAATAACATACTCCGAGCAGTTTTTTCAATAAAATACATTTGTAAACCTTATCAGTATAATCATGTAGTAGATGGATATTCAGTTTTACCTCAAGTGTTCCTCACTTTCTAATGTAGTGCTTTTCTAAGTATTTGAAAATAGTTAAATATTGAAACACTTAAGTAAATGTAAGTAAAATTATTAAAATAATAATTTCAACACTTGAACAATTCCTCAGCAGAAATACCTGTTTTATAAGCATCTCTGCAAAGAGGGTGAAAGTCATTTGACCAAATGCAGGTGGCAGGCCTTTCTAGGGGGTATTTTAACACAAGTATCTTAACCGCTCAGATTAATCACTCCCTAAAAGGGTTCATTAATCAAGTTTCCCAGGGAGAAATTTCCTGTTGAAGCTATAGTCTGGAAACATTGCAAGAAGAAAAGATAAAATGAGATTTAGCATCCAGTAGTGAATATATCAAAGTATCCATTTCCAAAATAAGAAGGTTTCTTATTCTAGAAAGGGCAGGTAAGTCTCTTAAGAGGAGAATTAGTGGGTCATCTTCAGCCTGGAGAAAAGGAGGCTAAGGGGAGACTTCATGACCCTCTACAACGACCTGAAAGGAGGCTGTAGCCAGGTGGGAATTCGTCTTTTCTGCCATATCCCAGGTGAAAAGACAAGAGGAAATGGCCTTAAGTTGTGCCAGGGGAGGTCTAGGTTGGATATTTGTTTTTTCTTCACAGAAGGAGTTGTAAAGAATTGGAACAGAATGCCCAGGGAAGTGGTGGAATTGCCATCTGTGGGAGTGTTCAAAATACATTTGGATATGGCACATGGGGATCTGGTTTAGTGCTGAATGTGGCAGTGCTGGGTTGACAGTTGAACTTGATGACCTTAAAGGTCTTTTCCAACCTTAACAATTCCATCACTCTAAATGTCAACATATAGTCTCCAAAGAGGAGAATTAGTAGATCATCTTTTAAATATCATTTAAATATCATAACTAAATCTTTAAATAACTAAACTTTAAATATCATAACTAAATCCAATAACCAGAAAGCCTGCATCACTTGGTATGTGCAGATAATGGCTCCAGTGGAACATGACCATCATTGTAGATTTCCTGAGGTATGTTTATACAACCCCACTGAATATAAATTCTCAAGATGTTACTAATAAAAGTTACAATTTATTGTACTAAGCACTGCAAAACAAGATCCAAACCCAACAACTGAACACACTCTTAGAAAATATAAGGCTGAAATTTAGCATCTCTTTTTCATTTAAAGGTTTACTGAACTTATGGATTGTGAGTTCCTACTCTACCGCCACATGGGAAGCCTGGTGGAACAATGGTTTCTTACATATATTTTAATAACATATATTTTCAAAGTATTCACACAAACTCATATCATCTTGGAGTGCAGAAAACAAGTGTCCATTTAAAAATGAAGTAATATCACATTGCTGGTCCTAAGTTGGCTCAGGTAAAAATCCCTTCTCAATGCTATACTATGCAATTCTTGCAGAGTCAGCCTGCTTGCTTTCTGCTATCAAGCACTAAATAACAATGTAATTTTAGGATTACCCATGCCTTGCATCTCCTCTCCAGTCTTTGATCAATTATAGAGTATCCACAAAGTACAGTGACAGATAACAAAAGGAATGAGCATAACAGCAAATCAAAATGATGCAGGGCATGCAGACATGAAATCAAATTATACTTTTTTTTTCCATAAGGAGGAAGGGAACTCCTATTTGAACTTGTTTCAAGCTGGAAAGCATCACAGAAATACTTTTAATATGTGCAATATTCCAATCCCCATAGTATAATTAAATACTTTGATTTATACTCTCTAAAACAATTGCAGGAAAACTTAATAATTAAGGCATTTATGAGCTAAGGAGGATGACTTACATCATGGATTTTAAAAGAACCACATTTAAGAAGATAAATACATAATCATTAGCATTGTCTTTTCTGGAGCAGTAAAAATTAATATATTAATTCTTCATTTGGTTTTATTAAGTATCAATTTGTATAAACACTAACATACCAGCAGCTGAATGCAAATGCAAGTTAAAGAAACAGTATACTTTCATACTTTCCACCAGTTAATTTGAGGTATTCCAGTATTTATACGAAAACCACAGAAAGCTAAGATTCATAGACAGACAATAAAATGATCCCTGTCATATGGCTAGCACATCAAACAAATAACCCTTGCATTCATTCTGTAAGATTCCGTTTATTCTCCACAACAGGCTATTTCCACAACCACGATTTCCTCACTAAACAATGTGATTTATCAAGTAAGAGTAATGCTTTAGTCCATACTCAATTATATTTCACTATGGGAACAGCACTGCTGTGGTTCTGCTTGCAGAGGGCCCACAGCAATTGCACACACCTCTAGACAGACCAACAACACCATAGGTGTGTTAGTGCACAAACCCAAATACTCATGTGCCAGATCACTTCACACACATTTCTTTTATAAAATCCCATGTAAGAGACTTTTCAAAACTTATTAGTGTTATAAATTCTTAATTCAGAGAGAAATATACTTTGTTTATGATGTAAGCAGGCAGCCTAAATGCAGCAGAGAAGTAAAATGTAGGGTGGGCACTAGACAAGGCTCCCACAGAAAAGTACATCAGTCTGCACAAATATATGTTATTCCACAGCCTGTAATCAGCCTTCTGAACTGCATTTCTTATTCAAAAGAACAGTGAATTACTTGGTTCATAAACATAAATAATGCGTTTTATGCATTATATTCCAACAACATAATACATTATATACAAGGTAACAAATGAAATGCAACAGTTCCCTTTACAATTCCAACCAGCTTTCTGAAATATAAATAGAAAAATGGTAATCTGGAGTCTCATTTTGATACACATTTCCACAACAATGTGTCCAAGAAAGCATATGAAGGTCCCTGGGTCAATACTTACTCTTAATGTGTGATGCTCTTGTGCTAGCAAAGCTGTGACCTCATCTTGTAAGGTAATGACCTCCAGAAACTGCCCCCAGAGAGCCATCAGAAGTGAGCAAAGCTGAGCAAGATTCATATTTATAAGTTCTGCCAGTTCATCAGGATTTTCCATTTTCTGAAGTCAGGAAAAAACATTTATGTGATTCACTGATGAAACCATAATGTACAGGAATAAGAAAAAGTATACTTTATCTTGGTGAGAATTTTAATTTAAAAAGCAGCTTCCAAATGAGAACTATTTCAACTAAGTATAAAAACTTGATGTCCTAGCATGTCCTCAAACCAAGACACTAGATCAATCTATGTTACAACAGTAATAGATTGTTTTATGTTGCACTAAATATTATCCCTTTGCTTTTTACAATTAGGACTCCTGTCCGAAAATTAAAGCAATGATTCCACTTATGGCAAAGATAACTGAGTTCAACTGTTGTATTTTCTAACATATAAAAATACTGTGTGCCTGAAAAGAAGAGGAATCAGGAAACCAAAAATTGACACTTGCTATGTTAGTCCAACTTTGATAAAATCATAAGAATTTAATAAAGATATCTCCATTTCAGAATATTATAACTGACAATAACCTTTATAAGATGCTATATATCTACATACATTTTATGCATAGTCAGGAAGCAGTGTTACAGCACAAGCTTCCTAGAACCAGATCACACCAAGACAAATTCAGTGTGAAACAAGTTTTGCTTTCTTTACAATGTACTGTAATCCTGTGATACAGTTCCATGGCAATTGTAGATAGCTAGGCTTATGTTCCCTGCCATTTTAGAAAATAACAGAAAATAACGTTTTTCAGAAACTCACTGTAGGCCCACATAAGGCACTGAGGCAAAGGGTTTAAAATGAAAAGATAGTAAAGAACTAACTCTAGCAATATTACAGAGTTAGTAGAAAAAAACATTGGGAATATAGAAACACCAACTTAACCAATAAGAGAAATAAGATAAACTTTTGATAAGAACTGTACAAAAGAACAGAAGAAAACAGAAAATGTTTGACAAGCTAAGAGAGAAACTAATTCAGAGGAGCTATGTAAATGTAAAAACTATTTTAATACATAAAGTAAGATTATTAGTTGCTCATAGAGAGCTAGAAGTGCTGAATTTGTCTCCAGTTATACAAATGACATCCTTTTAAAGGCCATATTACACTTTCTTGCAGTTATACTACTACTGCAGTAACTAAAGGTGAGCCGACTTTTCTAAGTTGGGCAGATGGTCCACTCACTAGCAAACCATGGATAATATTTCAAGAAGTTTTAAAACCTGTCCTTTAGACTTTGCCATGATCAAGAAATCAGTTATTCAGCTGGGGCTAGTTCTGACTAAGGAGAGAGATGGGGAGACAAATCTAAGCCATTTAAAGTAGACAGTGTTTCCTTGAGAATGTAGGAAAAACAGGAAAAGGAGACAGCATCAGAACAAGTACTTTCAGATGAGGGGATGACTTGCACAATCTCCTTTTGTAAAAATTACTTCTGCTTGACCTTGTGTCATTGCTATTTGATACCATCAAACCCCAAAAAAATCAAATTACAACTGTAGAAAATCCAAAGTGTGATTTTCATACAAGTAATCCACCTCTCTAAACCTTCAGTTTCACGATATAAATAGTTAGACAGCTACCACTGACACACCAAGCCACCAGATCAACAGTTCAGTTTTGGCATCAGTTGCACAATTTCTCTTTGAAGGAAGAGTTGAAATAAGTGCTAGCAAAAAACATACATGGTGTCATCCCTGAAACAAACAGTATATTCCCAAGTAGCATATAAAATCAGCACATTCTACTTTTATAGTTATTTCACTTATTTAATACATGAAAAAAAGCCCTGTACCTTGACTTCTTCACACAATTCTGTAAGACGAATTTCTACATCTATGTTTTCTGGAAAGATGAGAGGACATATCCATGAGTAATGTACTTTCCAAGTTGCAGACTGAAACAAATTATCTCACAAAACAATTTTAAGACACGGAAAAGAATTCATCAAATAAAACTTGAAGCCATATAAAGTGCCACAGTCATTAAATAAACTACAAACTTCCATTAAAATTCTCTAAAGCAATTTCTGAGATGGAGGACAAAACATAATTAAGACAAAAAATTTGCAATTATCATGATTGCTTATCATGACACCTTGTCAAGGACAACAATTTTCCATTCAAAATTAAATTTGAAAAAGCTGCAGTTTAGATGATATAGTTTTCAGATTATCCACTGATACTGCTGCTATTCAGCAGCAATGTCATCATTTAAAACCAAGGTAATACAATTCCTCTACTACTGGATTTTCTAGAGAAGCCTTATTCCCATAACATTTTTTCTAAAGGTATATCATTTACAAGATACATTAATATAAATACAAGTCTTTAATTGTATGAGGAATTATTTTTTAGTCAATAACACTGTTCTTTAAGTGATCTCTCAGTAGCTCAATGTAAGAGCAAATCAATCTACCACAGTATGGCAGCTTAAACTGGATCTGAACCTTGAATGGCTCGTTTATCAAGAAAACAGATATATTCCTTCATGAAGATGTTCTTCCTTGTTAAACAGCCCTGTTTACTTTGGGGGATTTGATAAACCAAATAATAATTCAGTATTATGTTTAATTTCTTTCTGCATCTGAAGTATGAGTAATAAGGGAACAATTCATAAACCCTAAAATTGCCTGTAACAAGCATTTATATTTCATTTTTGAAACACAGCATTATAAGGACAAAAATGTTCAATATTTCTTGAAAACATACAGAAACAAAATATGCCTGGAAAGCCACAGTAGTAACTTCAGGGTATGGATAATGAACAAAGGTTTACAGAACAGCAACAGTATGTATACTCAACTTCTCTTTGAATTATGCTACCTATATTTGGTAAGTATATATTGATTTTCAACTAACAGCATTCATCATGCTTAGGTTTGAACTTAATGCTACACAAATTAACTCCCACAACTCAAAGCTCTGAGAAAAAAAGCAAATTGCAGAAATGTATGATGTTCTCAGAAACAAGTTTACAATAGTTGTTTAAAGACACTACATACACCTTTTGCTAAACAGTACCTCATCATAATTTTTCTGAAAATGTGTGAAAATAATTTAAGATATAATACTAGTTTTGCCACACAAATGGCCACACAAATTATGTCATTAGTGAAATAATTAAATGTTTTACTTATGACACCATATGGATTATTTGTTTGTCATGCTTCAATTGAGAATAAGCTTGTTGAACAAGATTTAAAACTCTGAAATCTAAAACCATTATGGCAAACCCCAAACTATATTAATATGCCAATGCTATATTAAAGAAGAGAAGACAGAATAGAGCTAACACAACACAAAAGGAAATTAAGCACTTATATTCTATAGCAGCAGTGTTAATCCAGCAAACATCTTATGCAATTTTGCTGGCTCTGCTAAAAACCAGTTTGGTTTCCTTTTTTGTAATAAAACCAAAACACACTTATAGATGATTAAGCTCATGACCTGCTATGAGACTGAACTGCCATTAAATCCTTTTCCCAACTGAAACTTCCTTGTGCTTAAACAGCACTGTAATCTTTTGTCCAGCACCAAGCCCACACTGACACTCTCCAGAAGGAGGATGGGCCCATGTAGATATGGACAAATGCACCCTAAGCACTCAAAATGCCTTGTGTAGTGTTTGGAAGAATTAAGTCTTGAGATACCAGAGGAATCTGAAAGATTTCTCAGAAAGAAAAGGTATTATTTATCTTTAATTACCTAAAAATCTGTGTTGCATTAAATGAAGATATAATTTTAAGCTATTTTTAAAATGTTGATGGCTGACTGAACTTTCACTCATTTTTGTTTAGTAAAGTAGAACAACACTAAACCAAAAAGCAGCAATGATGTCTCATTTTATCATCTATACTCAGGCTAAAATTTAGTAGCTCAATTCTGCCAACTTCAGAGTTCAACATATGTTTGCTATGGCTCAATATTAAAATTGTTTCTTTCTACAAATGGAGTAACATTTTATATTATTAATAAGATCAATAAAAATCTGAGGGATTATATCACCTGCTTTGGAAACATACCTAGGTAGGCGAATCTCTGGGTTCGTGGATATTTTCTTCTGAGAAGGCGTTCATAAAGGACCTGCATGCTGGCCTTGGCTAGTTACAGGGATTGTACACACATGACTAGTTACTACACTCCTTTTTTCACCTGTGATTTATTATTTGCCTTAAAGTTAGTAAAAGAGCTTATTGCTAGCCTAGCAATTAGTGCAGTTAGATCAGTACATGAAAACACATCATTTTAGTGCAGTTTCTAGATTAAGTATCATTTGTGATACATGTTATGTTAGGATTTTTTATCTCCTGAAACCAGAAATATTTAAATGCTCAATTACAGTTATCGAATCCAACAGTTGTCTTCACATGCTTCTGCAAAATCAGTGCCTTGTGTTAAAATTATGACAGAGCAACAGCAAAGCAAACAGAAGAAACAAAATTAAAGAAAGAATAAATTTATCTTAAACAAAAAAGTGATGATTCTGAAGTTTAAACAGGACTGGATATTCTCTTCTGCAATGCCCATTTAAACTTCACAGATAAAATATCCACTATAAAAAAGTTCATTCACTTAAAAAAAATTTTTTAAAAGCACAAATTACAATTGTGTACTTTGTGAAGTACAGTGAGCCTCAATTTCTTTATAGACATTACAGAAACAGAGCTTTATTTTGTTAACTGTTGATGGATTTTAGAAACATTAGTGTTAATGATAGGTATTATTTTTCATGAGTAAAATGTGAGTAACAATTAAAGCTTACATTATTAGTACTTTTTATTATATCTATTGTCCCAATCAATGTATAAACAAAACAACTGAAATAAATGAAAAATATATTTATAAATATGACAAAAACAAGTAACTCTAGCAGAGACTTAAAAATAAAAAATTAAACCCACCAAGGAAACAAACTAAAAATTAAATCCACAAGGAAACAAACTGTCAGTGGAATATGTACAACGAATGTTAAATCTAAGTTGTAATTTTCTCTTCAGATATTTATTTTGAGCATTTCTGTTCAAAACTACATAGCTAAAGGTAAGCTAAATTACTCATATAGACGAGAAAAGGTCTGATTCAAGTACCACTGAAGCTTGTGAGCGGCTTTGGTGACTCGAATCTTGTTGAAAGATACAATCCAACATTGCACTACCAGTATGCAATTCAATGGCAGCTTTTTTCTATTACATATATATTTTAAATGAATGTTTTAGGGGAACTCAAGATCATATTTGAAACATTTAAGTATCAAGGTTTAGTCTAAGCCTATCCTTAGAACAACAATAGGGCCATCAAACTCAATACATTGAGCTGGTAAAGCAAATCCAGAGAAGGGCAACAAGGCTGGTGAAGGGTCTGGAGCACAAGTCCTGGGAGAAGCAGGAAAAGGAGCTGGAGTTCTTCAACCTGGACCAAAGGAGGCTCAGGGGAGATCTTACTGCTCTTCTACAACTGCCTGAAAGGAGGGTGTAGCCAGGTGGGAGTCAGTCTCTTCTCCCACGTAACAAGTGACACAGCAAGAGGAAATGGTCTCAACTTGTACTAGAAGGGGCTTATACTGGATATTAGGAAAAATTTCTTCACTGAAAGGGTGGTCAGGCATTGGAACAGCCTGCATGTGGATGTGACACTTGGGAGATGTGGTTTAGTGGCGAACATGGTTTTGCTGGGTTAATTGTTGGACTTCATGATCCTTAGAGGTCTCTTCCAACCTAAATGACCCTCTGAGTCTATGATTTGGGAAAAAGTACATTTTGACCTTACAAGAAAAACTAAGTGTTGAGTCACTCCTTTAATAAGGTGTTTTCCTCCATATCAAAATTAAGATAACTGACTGAAAAATGTAGCAGTAAATGTAGCAGTATTTTTGCCTCTATGAAGAAAACACCTCAGTTTCTAGTACTTTTCTATGGACAGATTTGTAATACGCTCCATAAAAATTTTTCCACCAAAAATGGCTTTGTATTTTGTAATATGGAAGTGAAACATTCTTTCTTTGAATCACTAAATGACCACATCACATTTTTAAAGTATCTTTCATAGCTCAATTACCAACCTTACTGTTTCGCTGTGCTTAGTTTTGACACTGGTAAAATTAAACAATATAAAAATCAGTAAGTATTGTCTGCAATCCATATAAATGCCAAATAATCCCTTTTTTTTTTCTTTAATAAAACATGACTAAAAGAAGCATATGGTTGCTGAGGAAAAAGTCTAAATCATTGTTTGCAATGCCAATGTATCTTCCTTTCTTACTTCCACTGTTCACAAATCAAGGTTAGACTCTCTAATATATCTTCATTCTACAGGAAAGGAATGTGCATGCACATTTCCATACATTACATGTAATACTTTTGCAGTTACTTTTATCACATGTGGTTAGCTAGAAGTCTTCACGGCAACTAAGTCTGTTTAAAAAATTAAACTATAAACTAAGCCAGCAGCAATTTTTTCTTGTAGGTCTTTTTTCATGTAAGTTTTCAGTGAAATATTCTTCTCAAAGCTTAAAGAATTTAGATTTTTGTACAAATGTGCAATGTTTCCTTACAACAAACAAAGAAGTGCAGTGTGCTACTTGGATTAAGAGCTTCTCTAACTTTCTTACCACTAAATACAGTAATTTGAAATCAGAACATAAATCAAAACCAAGCAGAAAAAATATATTTCCATAGATTAAGGCTGTTATCTTCTTATTTTATTAGAGATGTGATAGCACTTGTTTCTTTGGGTTTTTTTCAGTTATTAAATTTCAGATCAGTTTAAACAAAAATATTTTAGATATAAGGGATGTGCCATCAATGACAGTTTAGTCTAGAAGAGGTCTTAATAAACATTCACAACAAAGTGATACGCGTTATGAAATTGAACATACCCAGTTCAATTCGGTGAGAAGAGGGGAGATCCTTGGTTATTGTAATGAAATATCTATGTAACCCTTTGAAAGCAAGCAGCAAAGTGGCACAAAGTGTGTAGTGGAAATTATAAGCATGGCTGAGGAAAGACTCTGAAACAACAAAACTGCAACCCTAGAATAAAGAAGAAAAGGCACATATTAATTTTGTATAATAAATGAAGTGTTAGCAGAATGGCTAAAAAGATAAGCAATTGCCTCTTTTCACAAACTTGATCCACATTTTTGTGATTTTCAATGGATTGTGAGACATTAAAAAAAGAGGTCAAACAATATTGTAAGCCTCACGTATGTACATTCCTGAAGCAGGTAACATAGTCTTTTGGAACAATTTTTCTCATTTCCCTTTTCACATGCCACCCCACAACAACTCTAACAAAGTTCATTCTTTTCTAAATAATATTCCTGCAGAAAAGATAAAATTCACACCTCCCAGCAGAATACAAAAAAAATCTTAAACTGATATATAATCTTACGTCTGCTGATAACTGTTTTGTGTAGTTATTGCCAAAGACCACACTTTCAAGAGAAGGAATCACAGAGTCCCTGTTTTGTGCTGGTGCATTCCTGTTCAACCATGTATTCTTCACTGGGCGAGGAAAACTGCAAAAAGCACAAAAGAACTGATAATCTGAACATACTGTTCCTCATTACTTCCAATGCAAACTTCAATTAATTTAAACAATACTCCTGAAAGTTTAAGCCAGGAGGAGAAATTTTAAATGGTAACAGGTATGAAGCATTCATTTTCTGTGGATTTTGCTGTGAGGACTTAATTTCTTAAAAGTGAGGAAGTAGCAGGAAGTGGAAAGCTGTTACACAGACTGACATTGCTGTTTTCCCAAAGGATGCCTAACCTCTGCCTGCTGTGGAGGAGATCCTATCCTGAACTCCTGGAAGAACAGAGCATCCTGCAACAGTAGCCTTGTGACAACAACTAGGAAAGATGAATGAAAAATGAATGAATGCAGAAAGTGTGGACTATTATATAAGAGGCAGAAATAAGCAATTACAGGTTAAAGAAAAGCCTAGATTATACAGGAGTCTAGGGCTTTATCCAAGTAGAATTATCTTCTCTCTTTCAAGGGAATGTTAACACTAGCTGGTCCCAAGAGAAGGTGAATCTGAATGCTACCCAGAAGAAGAAAATGCTCAAAAAATAACTAACCCTAGGAAAGGAAGAGGTGCCAATAATGTGAACATGATCCAAACAGAAGACCAAACTGTCATCCATGAAAGCCCAAAGGACAAAGAGGAATGACATCTGCAATTCTCAGGTTTTTCAGAAAGAGGTGTTTCAGAAAAGTGTGCCAGATATGGACACAACAGCCATCAAATATTTGCTACATGGGGGAGCTCAGCTGAAATGAAACTGTAAATTTTAAAGTTTCTTCCTCTCCCCATCATAAGCTGATTTAAAGGACAACGTGAATATTTAAAACAATTTTGTGGACACCAGCAACACCCTACTGTCCAGATAACAAAAGCAGCATAGAAGTTGCTGTTTTGTTTCAGTATCTCCTTACACAAACTGTATCAAGCTGAGGTTTAAAATTAAATAGCATTATTGTATCATCACTTGAAAGGCCAGAAACTGAGGAAAAATACACAGAAAACCCCTCAGATTTACTGCAACTTTTTTAAAAGGTCAGTAGGGACAAATAGGTTTCTGACTAAAAATTAGTATCAAAACCCGGTTTTCATTTTCTGACAACAAATGATCAATATAGGTTAAACGTCTGAATTTCACTCGTGGGACAGGGTGATCACGTACATTTTACTTACGTGATGCTACTTTAAGTGCATTTATCAGATTATGTCTTCAACAACAATTCCCACCTTCTCAGTACTTGTTTTCTCTCCCAAATAAGACTGCACCATCTCTTCAGATGTGTTAGTTCAATTACTATATAACCATGCCTAAAACACATCACCAAAACAATTCAAACCAACTTGCAGGGGAAAAAAAAGGACAAAAAAACCCATGAAAGCCTGAGGAATCCTCCAAACCAGCACAGCCCTAGAGCACAGAACAGCTGTCTAACATAGACAGAGATAGCGCTTTCTATGATGAGAAGACAAGCACAAGGAGTGAGAATATCTGAAGCTAAAGGTCTGGGCATTTATGGTACAGACTGGACTTGAATATGAGGAAACTTCAGGGCAGTAGCATGGAGTATTTGAAGACCATGAAAGAAGGAAAAGATACATATGCTAATAAAAAGGTGTGCAAAGAATACTTCATATGTGTAACTGACTGTGTACAGCCCTTTTTCACACAGAGAGAGATACAAAGTAAACAGAGACTGCAAAGAGTGACACAAGTAGATGAACTAAAAAGGCTCCAGCAAAAATTAGCCAAAATCTTTTTTTAAAGAGAAAAGTAAATTCTCCCTTCCATCCACTGAATAAAACGGTAAATTTATCATTTGCACGTATCACTGGCATTCAAGTAGTAACTGAAAATTGTGCAGACAGTTAACAGAAAGCAGCCTATTTGTATTAACAGCCGTTTCAGTCACTGTGTACAGTGTGCAGCAGATCTTCTTGATTAAAAAAATTCATAAATATTTATACATATAAATATACACATATAATATAGATATTTATACATTCCTCTACTTCTCTGGCCTTGGGCATTCTTTCTCTTCTACACCACACCCTCTAATTTCTAATTAAAAACCCTCAAAATTTGTTTCAGATAATTCTAAAAACAAAAAGTTTCTCATCTCTCTGGGCCCTGAATTCCAAAATCATAATAGAAAACAATACTGTCCATAGATTTAACTTTTTCCTATTTATTCTGGTTTTATAACATTTCCATTTGGACATTCAATAATTTATTTTCATTTTATTAGCAAGAGATTACCTTATCAACGGCTGATGCAGAGCAACCAAAGAAGCATGGACTATAACTGATATGACAGAAAGGTGGAAGTAATCAAACATAACATTGACGTAATGATGAAGGCCCTGGTGGAGGTTAAAGTGCAACTTTAAAGTTCGGCTACTAATTGGCTGTAGTGTGCTCAGGTCATCTGGTCTAAGAAGAAATTAACAGAACAACATACAATTAGAACAATCATATTTGAAGTGCAAATTATTAATAACTGACAGAAATAGCAATTTAGCTTAAGTCCATACTTTGGAATGCAATGGCATCTCCCCCAGAGAAAAAGAAAATAGAATGAGACAAACCAGTTATGAAATATTAAGAGACTTCAGCATTGGATTTCTTTTTTACTATCATTTATGTCTAATGTGAATACACTACACCAATAAATAATACAGATTTAAACAGATTAAAGAGTTAACATATATTCTTGCTTTAACAAAACGTTCTATATTTAAACTTACGAGTAGTCTGTATCCGTGAAGTGTAAATCTAATGTTAGCAGAAAATTCATTTCATTAAGCGACTCCTCAATCTACAAAGAAATTGTAGAAGCATGAAATCTTTCAGGTCCCTTATTTGTACTAATTCAAATTGTACATAAGAAAGCCTAAATTATCTGCATATAGTAAATTTGAACAGCAGATTACCTTCCTCTCGTCTAACAGCATTTTTATTTTGAAAATCATCACATCATTCACAGAAACTTCCTCATTTTTGTAAAGAATCTGAAATGTTTTACTGCAAACTATATTGTCATGGACTGAAGCAGGAAAGGCAAGATCTGTTGCACCTGAAGAGAGAAACAAGTATTAATATAACTGGAAAACTCAGAGCAGATAATAAGTGGAATGATAATTTCCATCAGTTTCATGATTACTATTAAAACTGTAACATCAGTAATATAAACAGCTTTTTCTTTTCAGTCAGCACCTGATGAAGTTTGAAGGGGTATATTTTGTTTCAAAGAAACACTGTCAACATTTTTAATATAATTTGCTTTTAACATAAGTTCTGAAGAATTTTTGCTTTATTACAAACTGAAAACACTCTAGGCATCAAAAATCGTAATAAAAGTCCTGAATTCTGTATTGTTTCATCTAGCATTCATGTTAATTTTTAGGTTTTAATCACACTGAAAACAAAATTACCTACAGATGAGGCAAAGAGGTTAAATGACATATACCACTCCACTGAATTAATCAAGAACAGAGGTAATTTGTTCTTTCTTTTGAGATCTTTGCATCCTACTCAGGCCAAACTAATTCCGAGCTTATCACCTGAACCTGGCATTGCATGAGCACTATGACACTTCTGCTTTCAATCCAAAGGCTACTCATCAAAAGAGTTCAGAAAAGTGTGATAAATGGTTGGGGAATCTTTTGCTGAAAAAAAGAGTTAAAAGACTTGCAGAAGAAATGAGAAAGGGAATGATTTAAAACAGTCATTGAGGAAATATTTATCACATAGCAAAGGATTATCACACAGAAAGTACCATGATGGGTACTATCCTCTGAAAAAAACCTAAAAGAAGTTTGAACTTGGAAGAACAGAAGTACCAGAAATACTGACACTTATAATTCCTCTCAAAAACTGGCTCAATAACATTAACGTCTCTAAGATAAAATGTCTTAGAAATCATTTAAATGAGGGTGCAAAAGATTTTTTAAAATTCTTTTGATTCTTCTTAATAAATTACTTCAAAGGAATCCACAAGAGCAAAAAAAAATCAGCAGTTTGCAGTTTACAGCTTTGGGACCTCTGATAGAATATTACTGCTCTTGGCAAACATTCCCATTTCTCTTCAGAAATGTACAAATACTGGGTTTTGCTGAAGTATTTTCATACATATCATCACTTTAGGTGTCCTGGACAAAATGCTGACAAAGGCTGAATCATTACAGTGTAATTCCCCTATGTATAATGCCACTTTCATCTTATATCCATCTGTGTCATCTGTTACAGCTGAAGGGCAGAGCAGGTATGGTTTCACTTGGCACATAATCTGATATAACTGCACAGCATCAGCAAAAGGGATCTCCCACTCCCATCGGAAACAAAAGAAGTAATGGAGACAAATGGCTGAGGTCCCACTTCCTCTGCAGTGTCCAACCCTGAGTTACAGCCCCCAGCTCTGCTGACTTCAGTGTAATGCAAACCAGCGCACCCAGAAGACAGAGAGGAGCTGCAGAGGAAAAGCTGAGTCAGGAACAGGCTGAGCCATTTCCACACAGGACCAAGGTCTCACAAATGTGAGGTCATCAAGGCAGAACTGCTGTTTTTTAAATCAATGATGCACTGACTGGCCAGGACTATTCCTAAGCTACTATTTACACTAAAGGCTGTTTCCACAACAGAGGAGAAAAAATAGTGGAATTATTTTACTCTTGCATATAAATGATATATTTACTCTTACATATTTATGACTCTTGCATATATATTTACTAGATTTATATTTTTATTAGATATATAGGTTACTATATTTATTAATTTATATTTTACAAGATAATTTACTCTTGCTTCACAAAACCAGACACCTCATTCCTTTGTACTCTGCCTTTGCTGTTTTTCCCGCCCCCCTTTTATTTTCTCTGAAAACAAGCCATGAATTTTTGAGAGAAGGAGGCATTCAGAACATCCTCAAATCTGAAACAACCTCATAAAGGCAAAAAATACATACTTTTTTTTTCATTTTCTACAGCACAACTACATCTTCCTTCAAATTACAAGAATAATAAAAGACCTTCACAAGGCTGGAGCGAAAGCAAGTGAATCGCCTTATCATATCTGTAATGACACTCATGCTGGGTCCCAAGCAGCTCTAATGAGCTACTAAAGGATGTGGGAAAATGGAAAAAATCTTATTTAAATTAATGATGGACTGCACGAAGAGCTGGGCAAGGGGTGAAAGGAGATGCAAATGAACAGGGAAAAGAGGAAAAACTTAAGACTATGTATTTGACTCAGGGAGATAAAAGGAGGAGAGAGATCAAACAAATGGTCTGTGGGAGAGGGGAAAACACAGCTAAAGTAAGGAAACTATGGGTAACTTGTGCAGAGTCCAGGGAGAGCTAGAAATAGGCTCTATAGCCTATAGAGGAGTGGGAAAATCATGACATGACAAAGTAAATAGGATTTAGAATAGGTAAGTATGAGAAAGACTGAAGAGAGAAAAGTACAGAAAGAAGCACCTGATCAGTACAGGACACCATTCTCAAGAGTGGGAGCTGTGGGATCCTGACCAGCCTCCTCTGTGGTCAACAAGCAACATCTTCACACAGTGAATCAGCACAGTGCTACTCTATGCTGAGACCAATAGCAGCTATTTTCTACACACAACAGCATTCTCGAGAATTGTTATCAGCTTTTCCTCCTCCTGGAACAAGAGGGTTGCATGTGAGCCTGTAGCATCCAGCTCTGCTAAATCAAGCAAGTGGCTAAATGGAAATGGAAAACAGAGGTTCTCGGCAAGACCTAGCACTATCATGTCTGCAAGGACAAACTTTCACTGACCTTCTTGTACCCTTCCTTCTGCTTTGTTGTGAGACAAACATTATCAGTAAATGCCTGAAAAAGCAAACTGAGAAACTGATCTAAAAAGAGCCCCAGTTCTTGGGTTTAAAGGGGTTTGGGTTTTTTTGTAAAATGGCTGCTTGTCAGCTGAATGAGTTCCCCAGTAGAGTTCCCAGACCAAATCAGACACTTATGTCAACAACACACAGACCAATAGGAAGGTAAGACAGAGTGGCCAGGGGGAATCAAAGGCTAAGTTTTTTTCTTCGTCAAAACTGCCAATCTAAACTCACACCAAATTGCAGTCTTAATGTTTATACCCTTTATGCCTAGTAACAAGAAACAAGAGCTAACACATACATCACAATTTACTAACAAGACTGCAGCTTTCTGAAAAAACTACCGAAGACCATTCAAAAATATACCGTGAAGTGGAAGAACTTTTTTTCCAGCAATATCAATCATATTATTAAGTGTCACTTCTCAAAAAGTATGTTTTATTAAAAGATGTTTACCAGACCCAAATTCTCTAAACTACATTAAACTTTGCCTTTGAAGTGGAGCAATCTTGGCTCATCAGAACTATTAATTTATGTTACACAAATCCAAGAAATATTTAGGAAGCTTGACCAAAATTCAGTATCTACATTGTTACTGTACTCAGAGCTACTTTCAAAATAGCTCCAAAAATTCAGGTTTCAGTAACATCCTGTCACATTTTTTCAGACTGTATTAGGTTTTTCTTCCTTGAAATTCTCGTAATTCCATGTAACATTTGAAAACTTAATTAATTTTTTGCTTTCACATTTTTACACCATGCTGAGGTATGGCCTACACAGAACTAGGTGAGCCCTAATAGGTTTCTCTGAATTTAGTTTGCCTGGACATAAAAACCGAAAGTGAATAACAGGTTTAAAAAAGAAAAAAGATACGGGAATTCTGTTCAGGAGGTTAAATCAATTTTGAAGTTTACCACTAGAGAACAACAGAGTAAGTTTGAAAACTGCATCCTTTCGAAGTATTCTTTTCAAATAAAGAATGGGCTTCTCAATCTGTGTAAGAGTCTGTATCTGAAATTTTCCACTGCTTTCAGATATCTATTTAGATCTGCCCTTGGTCATCTTAGCCTGAAACATGGAGAAGACTGAGCAGAGCAGTGGAAAAAAACAGAAAACACTAATATAAAGGAATCACCATGGTTTGCTACCAGCAGAGGCAATCAGCAGATGAAAAACAGTAACACAAATTCTGTAATCAACTTTTAAGTCATGTTGTTAAGAACAAGATATATTTGCATTGTGTTAGTAACAAAATCAAAAATGCTTTTGTATTAGTTATAAAAATATATGACAAAAAGTGTAATCCCTCAATGAGCAAGGCAAGATAATGATCTAATTTACTGAAAAGTTTTTGCACTTACCATTTCCATGTAACAAGCTAGCTTCCAATATGTGTGGAATTCTTGGAGGAATTTTCATAGACACACGAATCTGGTAAAAGCTAAAGAAAAAGGCAGTCATTTGCAACAGATGCGTTACAGTACATCTCATTAACCATATACAGATATACTGACAATGGCAAGAATGGACAATGGGAAAGAGAAACAGGTCAAGGAAGTCTAAAAAGCTTAATACTGTCTTACTTGATCCTTTATCTTGTTATGTTTTATTTTTTTAAATTATTAACCAAAGCAGTAGCCAAACACAAATAAAAAGAAGTCCCAGCACAGCACTAGTTTTTCCATACCCTGCAGAGCTGGGGCAAAATGCTTGTAAAGACATGCAGTAAACTACACTGGAGAACTGGTATGAATGAAAAATCAGGATTATCACCTACACTACAGTCAGAAGAATCTGCCATGTAGCACATCTACAGGACTGCTATAATCAGTTCTGACAGTGAAGGAGGTGAAAATGCACTTTGTAAAACTCCCCCCTCCAGGATCCCCTGAAAATACACTGCTTACCAGGCACTCCCTATATTGTTTGTGGCCACCAGCTATGCAAAAGTGCAAATAAAGGGTCACTCTAGGCAAAACATGGCAGTATCTTTATGCTATCAAAGCCAGGAACTGCAGGCTTCAAGCTTAAAATTGAGAAAAACCCCAACACAAGTCTTTGGGGTCTCTACCCCATCTCTAAACCATTTTTTATCTTATTTAGCTCCATACCATTTCCAACTTCGATTTTTATCTAAGAAATCCTAACTGTTAGAAGACTGATTTTATGGAAGCCTTTATGTAACACAAGCACCCACAAATACACTTAGATTACACATTCTAACCATCTCATCCCATTTCAGATAATTTATTTTTGTTTGAGGAGTTAGCTTCAGCTCCTCAGTGAGCTGATGTGACCTACCACCCAGCTCCACAAACACTAAGACCAGTGAAAGGGAGGCAGCACAAACACAGGCACAGAGAGGAAGAAAAACCCATCTTTTTTGGCAGAAGCACGGTCCTAAATGCCCTTAGAAGTACACATTTACCCTTCATATTTCACTCGCAGCATACACCCAATCACAGTCAAGGTTTTCATCACCCTCAAAAATCCAAATCCAAACCATCTATGTGGTTTTCTGATTTTGGCTTCTAACACTTCAACTGAAGCTCAGCATCTGGGACTTCACTACAACTGATGTCGCTGTGTATTAGCCTAACAATCAGCCAGTGAACAAGCTCTTAATTTAATTCTTCCACAAAATTAAGAAGTCAGCTTTAGTCTTGTCAAAACTATATCAAAGAATAGAAATATAGTGAACCAGTAACATTGTTAGAGATAAGAGATTAAGTGATTCCTACTTTTTAAAAATGGAGAAAAACTTAAACTATTGCAGCCTACTAGCTACATATTTCATTTTTGGAAATCCACAGGTCAAACATGATTCCAAATACACTCCCTAAGTGATTCATAAATAGTAAATTAATTCATTTTGTATTGGGTTAAAGAAATATGAATTAACATTAAGCTTTCACTGTTATCTTCTCCAAATGTATAAAAAAATGAGAAGATTAAGAGTGCTCTTTCAACATTAACCCAGGGGGATGCAGTGTAGTTCTTTTTTCTGGGTCAGATGAGACTCCCACATCCAATTAGTTACTCATTTCACCTGTACTGAAGAAACATGATACATGATAATGTACAATAGCGTCAGCAAGGAGATAGTTTCCACCAGCCACAGCTTCACAGTGTCATTTTTGGATCCACAGTAAACATTCAAGAGCCTGATGCCTTGCCACTACTAGCTGCATCTTCTCATAATCCTAATGACTAGCCTGTCATGGTAAAGCATACTGCTTGTTACTTCATATATTAAAAGAATGTAAAATTTTTGATATGGTTTACATGAAATATTTTGTTGCAGTTTTCTATTAAAACATCATATCTCAGTAATTTCAGAGATATGCCACACATTTTAATTCACCTTGGCTTTAGCCTACCAAACTGAGTAATTCTATTAGAATTTTAAAAATCCAAAATATGCATAATTGTCAGCTGATGTTTAGAAGCATGCAACTCTGCAGAGCATAAATTTAACTCAGGATTAACAATTTTATCAAATGTGGATAGATTACTGAATAAGGACTGTAACAAGGTAAAATGAAAGGCAAGGCAAAATAAAAACATTGAACAAAAAAAAGGTGCAATGGGATATTCCCATTATTTAATCCAATAAGACTCATTCATCCTAGAGATACTATTAAGTGACTGTTTACAATTTGTGCCTGAAAGAAAACCATCAATAGAATTATTCATGCTTAAAACGTAATTTGTGAAACGAAAAGCCTGTTAGGACATCCTTCTTTTCTTATTATTATTTGCTTGCAATTAATCAAGAGTAGACCATTCTATCCTTTTTCTTCAATAAACCCTTTACCTGCCTGATATTTTTATTTGGTTTCATGGGGAGATGAAAGTGTCTTGTTTGCTTGTTTCAGGCAGGTGGTTTTGATTTTCAGCAGATTTATACTTTAAGCAGTTTAGAACATAAAACATTCACGTGTTACTCTGAATAATAAAATCTTGTAGGAGTTCAGCAAAGGGCAAATATGTAAACATTAATTCAAAATCTTATGCCTAGAAAGATGACAAAATTGTTTAACTGCACTAAGGTATTTAATTAAGAAAAGCAGCCCCCTACACAGTATTTACCTGAATTATTCACTGTCATTCATCTTTAAATGCTGTATATATTAAGGATCTATCTGCAAATAAAGAGCTATTATACTGAAACAGGATACTTGATTCACAAAGGTATTATATTTGAAACCTATAAATAAGGAAATACTTTTTAAAGTTATGATACACATTTCTCATTTGACAGCAAATTTTAAATGTAATGTAAAAAAAAAAAAAATGCATCAAGCTTCATCACTCTTTTCTCCAAGCCCTGCCTTCCTCATTTTGCTATCTTTTGTTCAACCCACTAATCAATTTGTGTTGCAATGTTTCCATTTCTATTAAAAACCAAAACAAAACCAAGTCACTTTCAATTTCCTGGCTGTATTATAAACGTTGTTTAGTTCTCATAGGGACAACTGACTCAAAAACCTGATCTATTGGGCCTACACAGAACAATTCAGTATCAAGGACCTGTTACTCATCTATCACATTCAATTGTCCCAAACATCCTTAAAACACTCCATAAATAAGATCTGAATACAATCAGCTCTCCTCTGTCTCATGTATCAACTCTCCATTATCTAACGTAACGAGAGAATGAAGGTATCCTGAGTAGTGGAAAATCCCATATGATAACAATGCTACAGATCACACAACCGATGGTGCAGCAAACGTGCCCAAATCAATGAAGTAAACTCCAGTCTACCAATGCTTTCAAACCCCTTCTTCCAAACAGTAGAACATGGCAGATGTAATCACACAGTTGCAGGCTTACCACTAGAACTTTTCAGACATAACAGTTCAGGTCCATTGGTGTATCTATACTGAACTGCTTTCCTGAAGCCCAGTGGAAGAGAGAACCCAGTACAAACATCTCAGAGCATGGCCCACGCTAAAGCAAAGCCAATGAGACTCACGTGTCCAACCTCAGTACAGCACATTTTCTCTATCATGCACCTCTGAGTCCCAGGAGCATGACAGGGGAATAATCAAACTCATCTTGCACCAGTCTGGTTCCTTTTCAAGTCCTGATTCTGACAGCAACCTAGAAAAATGCTCTAGTGATAATAAAGACATGGACTTCAGGTTCATATAAAGATTTATGTAAAGTATTTCCAGGGCATAAATACTAGAAAAAGAAAATAGCTCAAGCTTTGCAGTCAGCATTAAGATTCCAGAAAAGCGCTAGGGTTCTTAAAGCATAAACTAGTTGAGTTTTTTATGTGAAGGTATTTGAACAATAATTTGAAAAAACTTGTTACAATCTGTCCCTTAATCTCTGTTTTGACTGCATTACACGAAAAAATGCCATTTTCAGATTATTAGGATTGATTTTTTCAGAAAACAAATCAGATATATTTTGACAAAGATGCTTTAAAGCTACTCTGTTTTGAAGTGAAGAATCAATGGTATTCAGAAAGGTGGTATACTGTAAGAATCATTCATAAAAACAGAAACATCCATCAGACTATCATTTGTGCCATTAGCTCAAGCAAGATAATTATGTATATCACTAAACAGAGAACAAAACAACAGATATACCACCAAGAACCTAAATTTACAGTATGACAGAAAATGCACTAAAAAACTAATCATGAGCAAGAACCTGATATGCATTAACTGTTACATTACCCTGACAGATTATGCCATAATGTTTAGAATCAGTACCTGATAATTCAGCAAGATCCATCTAGGTCATCTTAGATGATACAGCTAGGGTTTGGCACTTTAAAAGGCTGGGCTACAGTGGCAGCTAAGGAAGTTGAGCCTGAACATGAGTCACTGCAGGGAACACAGCTGTATGAAGGTCTGACCACAGCAAGAACAGATTTTGAATTAGTCTTTAGAACAATTTTTTCAAGACAACGAGCAGCTTGCTACAGCTTGATGTTCACGGTGTTGCTGTTATTTGAAGGACAGGCTCCGGAGGGAGGCTGAGTAAATGGAACTTGAAACAGTCTCAAGGATACTTAAGCATTGGAACAGATAAGCTATGGAATCTCCCCTTATGGAAGCTTTCACAATGCAAGCACTCCAAGCAACATGGTTTGTATCAAGTTCTGACCCTCTTCTCAGCAGGAGGAGGGTCAGAACTGTATGATATGCTACCATCCCTTCCAGCCTGAATCAGTCTATGATCCCAGAAGTTAACGGAAACTTGAAAAACAGGATTCAGCAATTTCCAGCTTGATGACTGAAAGGCAATACAGTAAAAAGCACATATGGTTGGGAACTGGTACACAAAACAAGTTGCAGACACACCTATGAATAGAGCATATTCCAGCTCCTGGTTTTATTAAGTATACACGGGAAAATTCCCTCGGAACAGCTGATTTACTTGCTTCTCTGAAAGGCAGCATCTTTTACTTCCTATTAAATTTCAAATATCATTGACTTAGGAGAAAAAAAAAGATGACCTACAATACCACCTCTGAAAATTTCCAACGCCTCCTTCTCCAAATGCTTACAGCATTTACCTTTACTTATCTTGGCCACAGACACGAGTCTAGGATGAATACCAGATCTCTTGCTCTAGTTGCATTACTTTATCAAACAGTTTGATATCCATCCCACAAAAGGTACCTTTGCTTTTGCTTCAACGTGGGAGATAGTGTAAACATCTGAGATGTCTACTGAGACAGCATTCAAGCAAAGCTGAAGTGGACAGCTTATAAATTTCCAGGTGATTTCTGTAAAACCCAGTCTATGCAGTCATTCTTCAGTAAATATATGCACGTGCCTGCCTGTGTCTGTTTATGTCATTTGGTCCTCAATGCCATTACATGCAAATACATAACCATGATATTAAAATGTTCAAGGATATCTGGAGCTTAGTGTCCTTACTACAGACCTTGTAGGAAAGGGTGTTCTGAAATAAACAGCTAGAATTACTGCTCTCCTGTAGGCAAAGGACATCTCTACTGTCCATCCTGTATAAAGGATTAAATCTTGTTCATCAAGTGTATTAAAATCTTGAAGATTCAAAAATCTGGCATGTGCCAGAAAACGCTTTCCCAAATGGAAAATTGATAGGTTTCTTTTTTTTTATCCCCACCAGAGAGGAACTTCATTTGGATAGGCATAAGTAAGGAAGTTTTTACCACATTTTTGGAAAATGGTAATTTATAATCTGAGCAAGAAATAGATTTATCAATAACTGGAATGTATTTTGCTACTGACAAAAATGGAAATGTATGAAGTAATAGTAATTTGACTTTTTAATGCTCCCACATGGAACTACAGGGAGTAATGCGTGCAAATAACAGTCAAAGTACAACAGTTATTAAAATAAAAAAATCTCATGCATTAAAAAAGCATACGAGCATTTATAGCAATAGCTGCACAAGAATTTACTTGAAAAATCACTTAGTTTGTCAGCTAAAGAACATTCCAAGGCAAGTGTACATTCTGAAAAAGCTTTATAACACATTTCATTGTTGAGGTAAAACTTTTTTGCAGTTCTTCTCGCCCAGAAGTGGAAAGGCAGAAGTGTGTACAGCAGAGTCTGAGCTTTCCTCTTCCCTAAATCCCACTGCACTCACTGCACACTTAAATGTGCTCAGTCACGTTAACAAAAGCACTGAACGTCGTGGACTGTAAAACTCACATGCACATTGGGTCACCTGCAGGGCAGATTCTAAATTTATCAGTTAACCAAATGGAAGAACAGCTGTGACTCTGTATATGCAAAATCTCAGGAGAGCTCTTGGCATCTACTGAGTGCAGGGCCCTATTAAAAACACACTCTCCACTGCAGACTGCCACTAAGACTTCTCCTTTTCCCAAGGTGAGCTGTGGCTCAGGCAAGTGCGGCTCGTTTGGTGCAGGAGGAAAGAGAGCTGGAGATAAAGCACTGCTTTGCAAATGCAGAATGTGACAGTGAATGTGAGGGCCTGCAAGGAAAACTGACAGAAAAGTGAGTGTCCAGAGGAACAGGCAGCTCTGGGGGCAGCAATTCCATGGAAATAGCATCAGACTGACCCTGGCAGAGCTGTGTCTTCTACAGCTCAGACCTCTTCCCATGGAAGCAAACGGGCACTAACAGAAACTCCCACCGCAGTGAGAGGTGGAGTTAGCTAAATACTGAAAGGATCCAACGATGAGAAAAAATAAATTCCTTTATTTCTGTTCAGCACCCTTCTGCTCTACAAGATAAGCCCCTTGCTACTGGAGAGACCCTACATGCCTAATTTTTTCATGGATTTATAAAAAAAAATCTTGAAAGCAGTAAAGACATTTAGCATTTCACACGGTTACAAGCCAATACGGACAAATGCCAACATACTTTTCTAGGCAATCTGAGTACACCTGTAATGTTTAAAGCATTGCATATGACTGTGGAACACAAATATTCTATCTTAAACATTTCCCTGAATTTGCTAGATTTTTTTAATAACCTCATAAGCATACTGTAAAAAGACAATCCAGGCAAAGAGGAAAATCACAACAGAAGTGAAATAAGGTGCAATGGAACAGAAATAAGAGAATAGAGAAAGAGAGAATAAAGCAGAGGCAGTAAAATGTTAATTATTGAAGTGCAAAATTAGAAACAGAATTGGTTAGACTTGTTCCTCACCAGGAGACATGCGCAGTCATCCAGAAAAATTTAATCCCACTAAACCCAGTTGGAGCCCACAGAATACCAAATGGACACCAAACTAGTTACAAGGCTTAGCTAGACAGGGAATTATTTAATACAAGTATAGAACGCTCACAAAGATTATTATCTTACAATCATTTTGTAATAAGTACTTCTAATATGGACCAATATGAGATTACATTCTGCTATAATTGTGGGATTTATTCGAGAAACTTTAATTCAGATACTTGAGCAGCAGGAAAACTATCATGCCCTATGTTTAAAATCTTTTAGCAATCCCTTCAATGAAAAATCCATGTATTTCCCCATCGACTTTTATTAAGATGAATAACACAATGGGAAAACTTAGAGGAAATAGATAAGAGGTTCTCATTTATTTGAAAGTTTCCTTGAAAGTTAATTACTTTTTTGAAGTACCTCTCATGTCTAGAGCACACATTTCTGAAAATTAGTCTTATATATAAACAAAATAGTAATTAGACCAAAAGTTTGATGAGAGTTATTTGGGAGACTAATACCTCAACTAAGTCACAGCAGCTTGTTATGAAACAGGATTAAATACGTAAAACAGGAGAGAGAGGAAAGTAAACGCAACTGGAGATTTTGCCTTATTATTACAAAAGCCTTTTCATCACGTTCTTTCCACAAGACACACTCAAAGAGAATTCCTGCAATGGTTATGAACATCTATTAAAAAACTTGAAAGGCGAACAGTCTCAAATAAGTATTGCTTTTTTAAAGAGACACAAACATGCAGTACTCAATGAGCTCTTATTTAATCAAATGTATCTTAACTTATATTAGTCTATGTTTATAATTTTTGTTCCTCTTTATTTCCTGTCCTTACTGAAGGGAAAAAGAAAGAAATCATACTAAATTTCCTAAAATCTTTGAAGTACGACAGTCCCATAAGGCTTATCTTCAGGAATAATGATTTCTCATTTTCTCTTATAACAACTTTTCAACTCTATTTATTTAGTTTGAAACTATTTTTCATTTGACTTTTTGATTCAGCATACTAGCCTTGCAAATGATATATCACAATTGTTTGACCACTTTGTGGATTGTAACTTTTCCATTTTCCGGGGAGAAAAGTATGAGATGTTAGATTTTCCTGGTGTACAGGGTCACAATTTTATAAACTTCAGCCCTTGCAAACAGCCATCAGTTTTTACTAAGACATATCATAACACGTTAATTTTGAAATCAAAGTTTAGCAAACACAACAGATCAGAGACCAGAAGACAACTCATTCTCTGGCATTCACTAGTCTTTCAAATTTTGTAAGTTTTGAAGCTGTGCAATTCTGTTCCTTTCATCTGTCAGTAAACAAGTATACAAGCCTTACAATTCACTTTGCACCCTATTTTAATGACTGCAATCTCTGTTTTAATAGCAAATATTTAACTAGAGATGGAAAATCAGGTACCACCAAGAAAACTGTTGCAAAAAAATCATGACAAAAGAGCTCATGTGAACTACCGTATCTTACGTAAGATGCATCAAAGAGGTATGTCATCACTTTCATCCCTTACCAACATCTTCATCTTTTCCCCTGTAGTAAGCTGTCATTCAGCTTCAGCTGTCATGTAAGCTGAAAGTCACATTAGCTCCTGTCATTCAATTTCTTAAAATGAAACACTTTAGCTTCAAATATAACATACTGCTCTGAGATGTTATTAGCACACTAAGAAAGAAAAGTAATCTCTCAGATATAGAAGTGTCTACCTTCTTTTCCTTTGTGCAAGGCACATTTTCATGATTCATTTAAACCACCTTAAGCCATTACTGCCACAGGTAGAAGCATTTTGCAAATGCTCTACCAAAACCTCTTTCACATATTTTTGTCCCTCCTCAGGTAAGTTTTGATGGTCCATCAGCTGTATGGTAAAACAAACCAACATGCTCATCCACCTGGAAAGGGAAAAAAAGAAGCCAGTAGGGGCTATTACAGAAGACAGGATCACACAACCAGGGAGAAAGTGTTTCCTTCAATGACATGACATGGGCTTAGGACAGGCTTAGCTAGTGGTGGGGCTCCATGCTCAGAAATAATGCAAAATTGTACTGCCACTTCCAGTAAATTATTTTTTCCCTCCACTTAAGTGTTTCAACTCCAAAAACACTGAGAAGCAGAACTGCTGGCTGCAGACTGGATTTATACATTTGTTATTAACATAAATCTTAAGAAACAGTCTCAGAGAATATTACCAGAACAATGTCACAAGCAAGTAATGAAAAGTTAGCAGCATAAGTTAAGACCTGCTTCTCTAAATTACGATGATCCTAAAAGCTTATGAATGTCAGAGAGTAAAGTGAGTGTTCAAGATTGTAAAGCAAATCTCCACTTCTTTCCCCTTCATAAAAAAGAAGAGTTACTGTTTTTGAACAGACTTTTGGACATTGTAGAGCCACCTCCTACAGAACAGTATCTTCCATCTCCAAAGACCTACCCTACCCACTACACTCACAAGAATTAAACTTCTGATGCCAGTTTAAATAAATGAAACAAATTACAGGAGAACAAACACACTAAGTAGCCGAATCCCTTTTTCTCTTGCCAGGTTCCACAAGCTAGATACCCTGAAGATACACAGTACCTGCTGAACCTGTTCAACAAGTTTTAAAAAATTAAGCAAGCAAAACAAATTGTTTTTCAAAAGTCAACATTTTTCAAAGGCTTCTGTTTTGAGAAAACTGTAACAAGTGCCGCAGAAAACCTCAAATGGTATCCAAAATATTTTGAAATCAATTTTATGTAGGAATGTATTCAAGCAAGGTAGGAAACAAATTGCTGAAAGGAAGGCATGCAAAAGTACTATGAGACAAAAACTGAGAAGAGTATGATCAGGAAAAGACAAAAACTCCATAGAAGAAGCACTAACCACAGTACTATGACTGAAGTACAGAGATGGTCATAAGGTGATCATATAATTTACTTTCTGCACACACTGAGGAGCCACAAACTTTCCATGCATCGGGGTATGTAACTCATTTTGTTCCCCTTATGAAGCTGACCTCCCACCACTGCTCCCTGTAAGCTGGGATCTGCAAAATCCACTGAAGAAGAATCTGAGTTCTCCTTGCAGAGCTGGAAGCTGAGGGTTTCTGCTGCTCTGGATGCCTTTCTATCATCTCCTCCCTTCTCCTTTCAGAGCTGACCTACAGAAAGGGACTTGGCATTCTGGAGGTGATTAGGGGCCCTTTCTCTGCCAAGTACCAGCGCTGGATCTCTCTGACTTCTGCAATAATCTGACTCCTTCTCTGTGCCAGTCAAGCAAGCTGGTATCTGGGAAACCCTATCCTTCTTTATAGTTAGGGGATGCAAAAAATAATGTCTTGAAATTTAGACTGTACTTTTACAATATAAGGACTTCTGCAAGAAATGAAGTTTAAGGAATTCCGTTTTCCCCTCTTCCTCTGTCCTGTCCTCCCAGGCACTCAACTCTTGCACCTGCAAGACGTTTGACACGTTTCTCAATTACACCAATGCACCCCTTGCACAGCAGTTCTGAACACTGGTCAGATCCAGCAGCTCAGCCAGCACAACCCACGGGGCAGGGCACTGCAGTGGCACGAAACTGTCAGCAACAAAGGATGTGGAAACTGCAAACTGGCATTGCCAGGTGAGCTCTGTATCTCCACATGAGGGCTTAGGGCAATTAGAATTGACATACCTGATGTGTCATAACTCTGTATCCTAGGGGCAGGGATGCCAACTGAGACGAATGCAAAAGTTCAGACAGAGGTTTTGTTTCAAAACATATGAATCTCTGGGCTGCTCTCATAGAGCAGATCATACTGACATAATGGCCTCTCCTGTTCCAGAGACCTCTTCCTAACACAGAGGCTGGAACTTATACAGATTTTTCTCTCAGGACACAGTCCAGGGTAACAGTTAAACCAACCCAAAAGCTAGTTGGTGACAGAAGTAGGCATCTCATTCCTCCTGTCCTTCACCACTGACAGAATATCTGATGTTGATGTGGACCAGGGAGATTTAAAAAAAAATATAACCCAGAATGATTCTGGTTTTGCCAGTTTTTTTTCTGCTGGTTTACCATGTTGACCAACCATAAGGTAGAAGAGCATGACTGCAGGCACACAGGAAGCACCAGATGCAGGATCACCTTACTCAGGCAGCTGCCATCCAAGAGATCTCCCTATCTGTAAGATCTATACATTAGCCCTGTGTTCCTGCCACTCTCTGACTACACTGCTGACAAAAGCAAGCCCATCCTAGTGATCTGACTGCAGGAACAAACAAAGCAGGAGACAACTATGCACATCACATCTTTTGGTAGATACATGCTCAGGCCAACTATAAATGCATAGATGAGAATGCTATTTCACACCAGATTTGGGTTCATGGCATCAACCGTGGGCCATGCTGGGTATACTCTCTTACCCTCTCCCCCCACCAAAAGAAACTCCGGTGCCCAGGCACAACCATCCACATCAAAGTAACATGCACAAGTGAAAAATACACTTCTTTTTCTTCTCCCTAGTCTGATCACCTCCAATAACTTGGACGCTACTTCTTGCAGTAAAAATACATGAATATAGAAAATTATTAGCAGGAGAAGTCTCGATCACTTAATCTAAGGTATTCATCATATTTTTGGAGAAAATATGAGACAATTTTTAAAGCAATTTTAAAACTTTGCAAATAAACAAAAGAAGTTATGTAAGCATAAGCATGAACATGATGGTCCAGTCTAGAGAGCCTCTAAGTATTTGGAGGTATTTTAATCTTCTTCCCCCATGGCCAATGTGAGTCAGAATCTGGGAAAGGGTGACCAAGTGAAGTGGGGTGAAATAAGGTTAAAAAAATATTAAAAAATCTGATGAGTTACTTTATGTGGAGTACAGTAATCGGCAGGAGGCATAAGAAGTAAAAGAGGAAGAGATTTTGAAGCAAGCACCTGACTGTAGGCAGTGAGTCTGAGTTCGCATTTGGTGGTGGGACTGAGCCTGGTTCCCTATTCCAACAAAGCTGTATGCTGTCTGCAGTTTGTGATGATCCAGTAAAGTGCTTTTTGTGATTACAGATGCACGTATACATAAAGGTATTACTAGCCTGTATGAGCAGCAAAAGAGGCACAAAAAGACACCATACCAGAAACTTCTGCTGTATCATGAGGCAGTCAAGACTTCGAAACACAGGATGAGCATCTTTCTCTCTCCCTTCCCTCAGATACCTATGGATGGTAAACTAACTTAAAGAATCACATTTCTGCTGTAACTATTATGTGTATTAACCAAGCACACATAAATAAGGCAAAACACCTATGAATGACAGATTTTTCTGGGTTTTGCTACTATCTCTATCTACAGAATCAGGGCTGAACTGCAAGACTATGCATAAGCTACAAGCTTCTGCACATAAGGGTACTAACACCTGAAAGAATCTCAAAAGTAGCAATTTTAGTGACTAAATATGTACTCAATGCAAAGTTAAAACTGTTACTGCTGTCACACGCCACTCCAGAACTCAGTAAAACTCAATTTAGAAAAAGAAGGTGCATACTCAAGAAATCATTATTATGATGCCTTCAACTAACAGCTATGCCCATTGTACATTCATATTATACACAGCTGGTAGCTGTATGTTCTACAGAACACAAGAACGGGTCTACTCCAGACAAAATCCTTTTATATTCATTCCTGTCTTACAGTGTCATTTACTCCCTCACTATACTAAACTCATTGATCATGTTTCTCCTGACAAACTTCATGGCAAGGCATGCTGAGGCACAATTGTTACTTTGCAGTGTGAAATGGCATCTGGTCTTACATACAAGACCCCTCTTTCTTCTTCTTTTGCATAAAGAAAGAATGAATTACAGACTCCCCAAAAGCAGTCACAAAGGACATTAAAAATTTATGCCATATCACTGTCACACCAAAGAGCAGTGCCCTGTCAGGTCCAGAAAGGCAGCAAGATGGCATAACTGGGCATCTGAGCTCTTTATCTTTCTGTTCTTAAGAAATGAAATTTTGCCAAATTGAATGCCTGGAGGAGATGGGACACAATTAGACAGATTTAATTGCGAGTTGAGAAAATGTTTTCCATTGCAAAATCGTAATTTCAATTGCAAAAGTTGTAATTTTTAAAATGTTCAAAAGTAGTGCTTAAGCACAAGAGCTAAAATCTGAAAAAAATTCAGGTGATTTGAAATTTGTACCCTGTATCTGGGAAGTCTAGAAGATGCAATGAGTAACCACGAACATTACAAAACACTGAAGTAATATTTTTGGAATATGGGGGGATGCAGGTTAAAAACCATACCCTCAAGACAACTACAATCACCAACTCTTAGCTACACCTCTGTGAATAATGACTGAATAAGCATCTGTACAATCATCTTTATGGGTCAGAATATGTAGCTAAAAACCACAGCATCAGGATCTCATTTAGCTTCTTAAGTTGGAGTAGAGTAGTCTTCTAGGAATCACCACGGAGAAGAGCAAGGAGGAGGATTCAAAAGTAGGAGTCCAATTTACAGTGGCCCTAGGTGACCCCTCACACAAGCTTCCCTGTGTGACTGGAAGTCTCCTAATACAGGCATTGTACTTCAGATAACTGAGAAGACAAGCAGAACAACCTCCCCATGCCTGCAGTTCCACTTGCTGTGCTTCAAAATAACTTTAATTTCTCAGCTAACTAAAAGGAAACAGTGCTCAGTTTTCCACTGACACTTCTAACTCCTATTTTCAACAAATATAAGACTTCATATTTTAGAGGACAAGATTCTGTCTTAAACTGTAATTGCTCTTTGGGACCAGACCATGTCATTGGTGTCTGAGACACCCTGAATCACGGAGCTAATAGGATAATTGATGATAGTAAGTTTCAGCTTCTGTAGCAATTGCAATTTAACATAAGACTTCCCCACTGCTCTTTCCCAGTCCTACGATTTCTAGCCTCAGAGCAAGCAGGACCTGTGTGTGTGCATCCACTGATGAACTAGAAGCAGAAACTGATCCACTTTAAAAAAAAAACAAAACAACAATAAAAATGCCCCAAGACCAAAAATATTTGCATAATTCTTCCAAGACAGAATATTCCCTTGAGTTTACAGCCTAGCTCTCCAAATCTTAAACCTGCATAATTTCTATTTGTATTATTGTAAAACCATAAGTGAAGAACAGAGCTCATCTTACAGTTGTTAGACAAATTTGACAGGTTTCTTCTCTCTTTGTAAAGATGCATTACATTAAGTAAAGATCACAGTACAATACTTCAAAAGATAAGCTATCCTGTCAGAAGGCAATTCACAACACTTATTTCCAGAAAAAAAATGTCATACAGAAACGTAGTTTCTGAAAGTAAAAGTATGTCTGAGCTGTATGAATTAAAAATAAAACCAAACAGGTGAACTTGGAATGTTCCTTGTCCACCAAGTTTGTTATTAGATCATATGCTAGCAACACAAACCATTAGCAAGGGCTGCTTCTTCATTTACGGACAAAACCTTTTAATTTCTTCCAGTGCACACTTCCAGTGTACATTTTAGAATTTTAATTTACTGTTAAAAAATTTAAAATTAATGTAGGCAACTCACTGGATACAGAAAACAATACAGCTTTTCATATATTGCATTATTTCTCATGATATATTACTGAGTAATCATAATAACATCCATTAAATTTCATACTCTGATTCAGTGGTTTTAAGCTACATTACACAACCACATGTATGGAAGCAAAAAATGTCAATACTGCTCAGACATATCAGTAAGTATCTACACATGGAAAAACATAAATCTATGGAACAGAAGAATCCATAAGGCTAAATTTTCAGTAGTCTCTGAAGCTTAAATTCCTTTGACTTTTAATAGGATTTAGGTTCACAAGCAACTTATGCTGCGATCTTACTAATAACCTTTCCGATATGATACATCTCCAAAAATATCTTCTAGGTTAGAATCTGCCAAAGTCTCTCTTGCATTAGGAAGGTATTTAGTATTATTCTTCCATCTGTTAACCCAACAGTCAAAAGCAAAAAGGCTTTAAAGAAGTGTGGTAGACTTACATTACTAATGTAATTTCTTCATGTGGTTTTATAAGAATCTTTTAACCCAAAACAAAATCAAATAATAGAAAACTAAGACACACTGAGCAGTAAATACAAATAAAGAGCTACTGTTAATACTTTATTTCCTCTTCTCATAGTTTATGTAACAACAAATTTACACTGCCAGAAAAAAAAACATTGGGAAGTTCTTTCTCTGAAACCCACAATGAAACTGCAGGTATTATTTTATTATTCCACTTTAAAAACCAAAACCAAACCAAACCAAACAAACAAAAAACCCCCCCAAAAACAACAAAAAAAACCCACCAAACAAACAAACAAAAAACCCCAAACAAACAAACAAAAAAACCCATGCAAAACAGAGACATTACTACTTGAAGTATTCTAAATCCAGCTTTGGCCACTTGTGTGTGCATACATACTACTGACAAAGTAACAAAATATTAGTGACAAAGTAAGAACTTAACACCGGGATTATAAGAATGCACAGAGATGGGAAAATGCAGATGAAAGCTGTTTTCAAAGCAGATCTTGCAGCAATGTGTGCACTATGCTAAATTACTAGCTAAGTCCCTTTAGCTCATTAGATTTGCCATTTACAAGTGAAAAAGCAATACACAGCTCCAGGGAAATGAAAACCTCATCTTCTCACAAGTGAAGGTTACCAGGAGACTCTTCTCCCTACCCACAGAAAAGATGTAACTGTCCCAAGTTAGACATCAGGATCCATCATCCCATGGTGGAACATGGGAACTTCAACTGAGCACTACGAAGTACGGAGACACTTTCAGTAACCAATTGTTTGGAATCAGACATTCTGAACACATTTATATCTTAGTTCAGGACACATAAAAAACATATGTAAATATGGGGGTAAGCAACCTGTTCTTACAGCAAGGTCTTTGAATTTGAACAGCTTTAAGCTGAAGGAGAGTAGGCTTAGGTGAGATATTAGGAAGAAATTCTTTCAGTCAGACAGTGATGAAGCACTGCAACAGGCTGCCCAGAGAAGCTGCAATCACCCCATCCCTGGAAGTGTTCAAGGCCAGGTTGGATGGGGCTCTAACCTGGTCCAATGGAAGATGCCTTCCCCATGGCAGGAGGGTTGGTACTGGATGATCTGTAATGCCCCTTCCAACCCAAGTCATTCAATGATTCTATGCAAAGATTGCTGAGACTACTGACCCAGTATCAGTCCATGGGAGGTGCCACTGGTCACCAGCCTTAAGTTGGACTTAGCACCACTGACCACAACTCTTTGAGCCAAATCATCCAACCAATTTTCCATGCAACTCACTCTCCACTTCTGCAGTCAAGCTATATTTCCTTTGTTTTCGTAGATCAGTACTATAGAGCCCACACCTCACTGGAACTTTTATGAGCTAAGATGACAAAACAGCCTGAAACTTCACTGTCTCAGACTATCATTCTCACAGGTCCCAAACAAATACATTTCTTTAATTCATTTTGTCACACAATACTCACATATTGTTTGGGCTGTTTTGGCACTGTTTGGGCAAAAACTCCTATCATCACATCTCACTAGCTCAAAACAAAAATTGTGTGCAGCCTTATTTGAATGTAATAACATATAAAAATAAACCAATGGAGCCATCTGTAACAAGCTGGGTTTAAAGCAAATGGCACATTTATAAGAAAATAGCTATATTTGGATACATAAGACAAATATTCTATTACAATGAAGTGTCTGCACTGTCTGTCACCCCTTCTCAGAATAGTAACAATTATCTAAAAATAAAGAAAATAGTCAGCTTTAGAGGGTCACTTAGGAGAATAATATAGTTTTAACCCTTTATATAAATATGATCTTGAGTAAAATACTATGAGAAATTTTGGCTCAGTCTGCACAATTTAGACCAGTTTAGATCAAGAGAATGGTTTTGAGGCACTTTTCCCAGTGACCCCAGTTTGCTGCATGCTGGTTCAGTTCACTGAGAGCTTTCCAGTCACAGAACCTAGATATTTCCTACGGAAGCTGAACTACTCTGATCTACCTGTCACAAAATGCACTTCAACCCCTAGGGCACAAAAAGCTCTGAACCAACTACTGATACAAGCAACTTCAAATTACACTCGTGATACATAACATCTGGTCCAGAAGATGAGGTTAAAATCTAGTCTGAAGTAACCCTGGAACCACAAAGATGTAGGGACATCAACACTGCTTTTAGTAATTCATTCCTCAAATACCAAATTTAATTGTTAGTGTAAACACTATCATAAGTGCTTCTGGCAACTGCAGCGCCACTACAAATACAGATGCAAGAAAACAGGACACAGTTGGAGGCAAGAATTGGTAGATTTCTTCAGATACTTATAAAAGCAGGAAAAGAGTAAAATGGGTTTGACTGGATATTACGGTATGTGGACTCCACTGAAAATGAAGAGGGGAAGGGGAATGTGCCACAAATTCCAATGATCGGCTCATGTCAGCTCATATTTAATAAAAGGGACAAGACTGACATCTAAAATATGTAAGGGTGAACTTTCAGACTGATAGAGTGATTTAAAACACAAGACAAAGCTGTAAAGAAAAACAACTAAAACTGATCAGAAGGGAATTTAGGCTGGGAATGATAACATCTCCAGTAATCAAATGAGCGAGAATCTGGACTTACTCTGCAAACAAACACTTTGGATAAAAATCTACTAAGTTTTAAGAAGGAACTTGATGTGATTACTTGCAATAGCTGATATTTTATTCTACATAGTTCAGAAGGTCATTATGTTTCTAATTCCATGAGACAAGCATGCCATGCTTGGAAGCCCTGAATACACAATACAATCAATTCTTGATGATTTTGGTGAGACAAACCATGCTAAACACAGTGGTAGCTAAAAAATAAGAGGCTAACAATGAAACTAAAGATTTCCTTTTCTGCTCATTCAATCCATTATCCAAGAGGTCCTCCAGCAACAGAAGTATTACATCCTGTCTAAAATAAACACAAAGATAGTTTCCTAGAAAAATACTGGAACCTACCCAAATTGAATTTATTGCAATAGTCACATTTCTTGGTCTGTCAGATTATTCTGGAAATTCTCTCTTCTTCCTGACATTAATTTCTACAGGAACATGCCCAGAGTTAAAGGTTCAGCTTGAAACCAGAGAAGTCGTTTCTCCTCACATCACTTTTCTCATTATGACAGCATTCCACTTCTCTGAACTTGCCCTGTGAATTTACTGCTTTTTAGCTTACTGCAAAAGTAAGCTAAAAAGAAATATGCCAGGTAAAGCACTGGTAATTTACTACTGCTGTGCTTTGCTTCTCAACTACTTTTCTGAGGAATCATTTGAATTGTAAGGTTAAGACAACCAAAACACTTTCTTCTCTTCAGGTTCTCTATTCGAGTAATTGTGCTGCCATGTTCTACCCTCTCCTTCCCCACTGATCTCAGAGATTAAAAAAGGCTACAGTTCAAAAGACTCTGCTTTTTTGTTGAAGTAATTAGAATACTCTCAGTGTTTTCCCAGACCTCTTAAACCTTCCTTAATCCTTTTCTTCCAATGTAGAGAGAAATTACAATTTTCCCTAAAAAGGGGACAGTTGGTTGTATATACTTTGACTGCATATAGTAGCAAACATAATGGTTCATCACTTCTGTAAAAAAAAAAAAACAACTCTAACTGTACTGAAAACAATACACACACATGCCTGTCTTGAACTAAGACAATGCAAAAAACATTAATGTATTTTCTTATCACTAAAATGTTTCTGAGGAAAGTTACTCTACCATGTTTTGGAAAAAGCTGCTATCATAAATCAACACTGATACACCATGTTCTGTCTCTGCAAACACTAACACAGCCTAAACTCTAACATGCATTTTTACTGTAGTCTACTTGAGGACTGACAGAAGGCTAATGTACCACAACACTAAAGGACCAATAATCTTTAATAGCTCCAAAATAAGCTGCAAAGGATTATTTCCTGCATAGCCATGGGAAACAAGGACCTTAGAAAGTAATCTAGGACAATCACATTATATCAAATGAAAAGAATGTGAAAAAGACTTCTACAGAGATAAGGTGGAGTGAGAGGAGATCAGGAGAGTCTAAAGAGGCTCCATGGAGTCCTGTGGCACAGCACAGTGAGAAGAGACAGGCTGGTGAAATTCTCTACTGCCAAACTGATAAATGAGTAGGTTAATTGGGGCAAGACCATTTTCAAAATATTGAAGAGAAACACCTATCATATTTCAAACAAAAGGGATTACAGAAATTAAGACATGCAAGGGTAAAGGCCTGGGTAAGAATAAAATGTACTCTCCATATCTACAGATTTTCCCTCATATCCAATTATACAAAAACACTGTATTACAACTTAAGCTTTAATAAAAAATATTTTAATATTTAATTTTAAATCCTAGAAAGAATATGACTTTCCAATACAGAATTTTCAAAATTCAAATCACTATAAAAATAGTCAGTAACACATGAAGCAACACTACATGACAGAGTATCCATTAAGGTCTTTCCAACATTAGCTATCCAATGGAGTAAAGTCTGAAAGAACATGCTACCTACCCTCTTTGAAACAAATCCACATTGAAGAATTTGTGGAGCTCCACGGAGAATTCTACCATAGCCTGAACTTCACTCATGTTTATGAGGATGAAAAAGTCAAAACTTGTCAGCACCTTAGTTACTGAAAACAAAGAGAAAACAAACTGTTTAGAACACAAGCTGGGGATAATGCCCATCTGGTCCTAAAAAGGACAATGCTTACACACAGTTTTGCACAGCTTCCTTAAATATGCAGGCCCTGAGGCAAACAAGAATATAGGATGTACCCAATCCAGCTCACAGTAACTTCTACCTTTCTTGTGGAGGAATCAAGTGTTATCAGAGAAGCATCACAACACATCATCAGCATAATACAATCCTGGCACTTAGTGATACCTACACACTGCAGCACTGCTCTGGTTCTTGGCTGGAAAGGGAAAAATACTCTCTGACAAGGAGAAAAAGAGTGTGGGCTGCTTCCAGCTCTTGTTGGTGCAGAATGACCATGCAGGTAGTAGAACCTCAACTCTGGCATGCGGACAGCGGACAGCAACAGCTGAATTACAGTGTAGCCAAACAGTAAAGAGAAAGTCTCTGACCAGGTCACATAAGGCTTTAGACTGAGAGACTGCAGGGGAAGGCAGGAGTTAAGGAAGGCAACATGCCTATTTTTAGCCAATTTTGTTTTTGTAGTGAAGTGATAGTTCTCACTGTCATCTTCAGAGCCACAGACAAGCAAGTTTCTGCTAATTTACATCTGCCTGCTGATACCTAAATTAAAATCCTACAGATTTTACTAAGTTCTTCTGGTTTTCCTTCAACACTATCAACTAGATTAATGAAACAGACTACACTTTCTCCAGACGCTTGTCTTCAAACTTCCCAGTTTCTGCAAGCACTGTCTGGTTTGAGGCCTATGCAAACAAAAAAACTTGAGCAGGCTGTACTTTATGCACATTAGTCAATTTTTCTGGCTCTGATGTAGAAGCAGTAGACATTGTCTGGAGCTCAAATGGATTATGGTTTTTTTTGTTTCTAAAATTTTGAACATGCTTTTGGGTGTTTGTGAAGTAACAGGCAGTACTGAGACTGAAACAGAGGAGGTGGCAAAAAAAGTCATGACTGCAGCAGGTAATAGTTAGATGAAAGCAAAGTTACCTTTAGGGGCACAACCTCTAGCCTACCAACTAAATTGTGTTAGAATGACTCAAGATAAGATTTCCCTTTCTGTACTCGGTCTAGAGGAATTGAAAGACTCCAAGCACTGTAACACAGGTGTAGATTTTAAACTAAACAAGACATTAATTCTGACCTTGGTTTAACAGCCAATACAAGGACTCTGAATGCACTTTGCAAAAACATGGGAACAGTACATTACTGACGTAACAGGGAACAGGGGAAGAGGAATTCTGCTGCATTAGGATAACATGAAGAACTCGGATCAAGTTCTTACCACAAGATCAAAACTATAGCATCTAGATGATGCTATTAACCCAGCTTGTCTAAGAAATCTTGTCATCATTCAAATTTCAAAGGACTTCAAGAGACTAACTGAATGATGCCACAAGTTTGCCACATTTTTGCTAGAGTTTGTAGTGTTAAGACTGGCAGTGACAACCTACACAGCTTTGCAGCAATTCCCTCTTCCCCTGCTTTGTCTATAATATTATATAGGGATGTCCTCTGTGGTCTTTAAAGCTGGAATCAAAATTTCTGCACTTTAATTCTCTGGGGCTGCAATACTGTGTTATCACATGGGCATCATCTACCAAAATGCAAGTGTATCTTCTGCAAATGAAACTTGACCTGCCACAGAGCAGAGATCCAGAGATCCTAGACCCACTGTGACCCTTGGCTGCTGGGCAACAAACCCTGTGCACTATGCATGAAACTGTCCAGTACCCCAGAAGAAAGCCACTTTACAGCACTCAAGGAAAAGCAAAAGGATAAAGTAAGGATGCCAGCTTGCATTTTGATGAAACTACATTCTCAAGAGAGGAAGACATGACAAGGCTCTCTAGCTTCCCAGCACAATGAGCGGTGCCAACTCCCTGAACAGTACCTCCATTAAGCGAAGGGAAGACTGTTGCTGTTGGGCCACGATCAAGGTCCCTCAGCAGGAAAACCCAGAACAACCCAGAACCAGTCCAATTAGGTAAGCTCAAAGGTCCATTTTATGAATGAGTTAATTCAACAAAAAATACTTAAGAGAGACACATCTTGCATGACTGCCAAAAGGGCTGCCCAGTGAACTTGTGGTATTCCTACTGTGTGTGATATGACTCTAGCTGGGGCCACTCCCTCCCTTCCTTCTCTATCGAGCTTACTTAGCACTCCCAGGCAGTCCACTAAAAATTGCCTGGCAGGCAATTTTTCTCTGCAGACTGAGCACAGGGTCCAGCAACCACAGGCCTGCAAGACACAACACAGTGCATTTTAATCCAGGAACACAGCTCTTGCTCAACTACAAACAGTATTTGGAAAAACAGTGTCTATGCCTTGCTCCAGTACCAACTGCAAAACCAGTAAATACTGTGGCACAGTTCACAGAACAGCACATCCAGCAAGCAGTGCTGTGTACCACAGGCACCCAGGACTGAGACCACTGAGAATAGCTTTTTCTTTGTTGAGCATCAGCTTGTTCCACATGCACCTTAAACTGGAAGAAGGGGAGCATTCACTGCCCTAGGCTGACATAAACCACATCACTACTTTTCTGCCAAAGTCTTTCAGAGCAGTGCAAAAGAAAATAGTTAGTGCAGAACAGTTATAGTTCTGTGAAATATGTAATAGAAAGTGTTATGCAGTGAATAAATATTTTAAAGTAGAAACTCAGTTTAGACAATGTCTTAAGCTTGTATATTAATCATACAAAAGCCAACAAAAAAATTGAACTCATATAGAGCTACTTGTTGTATAGATTCCTATCAAATTTACAGCTACACTTCACAAACTTCATCTACAACGAAAGTCCACAACTCATTTTAATACTTAATGAGTTTAGTGTTGCATTTTAAAGCACATCATTAGCATTTGGAAACCAAGATATTAAACTGCATTAAGAAACAAAAGAATCCACAGCTCTCTCTGTGAGAAATGGAGTTTAATGAAGAATATAAACCCGTATCAGAAGGTCTGATAATAAATGACAATAGCTTAATACACAAATTAGAACACGGGGGTTCTGAACTTTTGGTAGTTACTTAATTTTTATAATCAAAACAATATTCAAAAGTATTTAGAGCAGTGAGACTTAACATCTCCAATAGTTAAAATGTCAGTTAAAGCCACTTGATCCTACACTGAGGGCCAAGCCTTTCCTTCATACTTCTGAGGGTTTACTTATTTTCCTAAGTTGGAAAATCTATATATATCCTGGCTGGTCCATGCTGTCCCCACATCACTTCACCACTTCTTTAGTTATCCAATCTAATCTTTCCTGAGGCCACAATACAAAGTGGATCACAGGATAGCATATTTTTAAGGTTTGTCTGAAGGAAAAAAAAAATGTTTCTTTTGTTTCTTGTTTGTTTTTTCCCCTAAATCGAACATTTTAGTGCTACTTTACAGCAGCTGCATCAGAGCACCTGCGCGTGAACTGAAAATACAGAAACCCCCTAAACCAGCTTTGTTTGCAGAAAAATGACTGTGCAACCATTAATCTAGCTATTTGCACTGGGACCTGCAAAACAACAATGAGAAACAAAACTGCAAAAAGACATTCAAAGGATGTTTTACCTGCACTGGTAAATACTCCATTTTAGTACGGCAATCAACCAGTCTTCCAGTTCTCTGCTGTCAAAAACATACTGCTCGAACTGAAAAACAAACAAACAAACGTTTTACTAAGAGCAACATCTCTAGAATGTTTTAGTACTTATGTACTTCATTCTCTTTTCCTGCATTCTAATAACAACCGTTATCATGACCTCTCCAACAATCATGTAAGAACAACCTACCAGCATTCTCCAGTCTGACCTTGGGTCCTGCACTGCAGTTTTCAGCTCTCCTGAAGTGTAGCAGTCTGATATGTATTTTTACAAAACAAATTAAAAAATACAACTTCTCATGAAGCCAATGCTCTGGCAAAGCTGATATTGCTGTGTCCAGCCAAACTATCCCTGTCTTCAGCAAGGAATTCTAAGCTCTCAGAGGACTCTGGTACACCCCCAGTCACCCCACAGCCTCCCAAACCTTCAGAGAGACTCTCAGCTCACCAGCAGCAACACAGCCATGAAGAGGTAGGAGGATATTCTGGCCTGAGTCATCAAATACAGCTCAAGCCCCCACACAGCCTTACATAGTTACCAGGGAGGAGACAACTTATAAGAACAGGTCTGATGAGATTCTCCTGGTAAATCTTATGTCCCTTCTTCATAGGAGCCAAAATTCAGGGGACAAGGAGAAGAGTCTTAGACCACGAACCCACTTTCTTAGAGCAAACACTGCAGGTAGGTCAACGCCACCTAATATTCTGAAACTCTCCTGGGAGCTTCCGATAAACCACTACCTTAAAACTGTTTATTAAGAATCAGTTTATCTCTCCTGCACTCTGAAACCATGAGGGTACTTAAAAATACAAAATCTCTTTATCTGATGACCTTTAGATTTCAAAGACATAGCAAAGAGAACACTTAGTTCTACCCTCTTAAAGGAACTTTGCATCTTTCTGTATGTGTATTTCAGAGAAATACAAACACAAAATCTATCACAGATTGTGAAGACAAGCTGTGAAACTAAACTGGTTTTGCCTTAGCTTCAGAGAGAAGAAAACAGAGTAAGAAGAACATAAAAAAAACATTATCTAGACTTTTTAGAAACAGATTTCATTTGTGCATGTCATGTTGGTATTACATCTTTGATACCACGAATTTTCAATAATAACCCAGTAAAATCCTGATGCCATAATGCCACATAAATATGGCACCAACATTTACTACATTTGTTTAACACTGCATTACGGCCTGTACCATACCAGTTCTCTTTTAAAGAGGACGGAGTTCTTTTTTTGAAAGACAGAGCAAAAAAACATGCAAAATTCTGAGGAACTGAATTTTTTCTAGCCTTAGATTTAGTATTTTATATTCAGTGGAAATCAAAAGTAAAACTAAAGAATCTAAAAATGAAAATAAAACAAAGCAGTCATTTTGCTCCAGTCTGTTTCTAGCTGTTCATTTAACATTCAAGTAGTACTTTTCTTCAAAGTTGCTGTAGGAGCCTTGTACACCTCCTTCCCTGAGCTTTTTTACTGGTCCTCTTTCTTCTGTATGCTCAGAGATCCAGCACTTGCCAACACAAATTCAGCCACCATCTATCTCTCTGCTGATGACTCACAGGTTTGTCCCCTCACCTGAGAACTGCCTTCAATTCCAATTTTAGCTGTTTCTTGGACACTGACTTCAGCTGAAACTCAGTGTGGTGAAAACAAAGTTCTTGACCTGACCAGCAAGGCTATTCCTAATGCCTACTTTCTGAGTGTGCATACTAACACAATCTGGCTGGAAACCTAGACACTGTTTTTCATTTAGTTTTCTCTGTATTCTCATAGACTTTGGCAAGACAATACAGAAAATGTGCCAAATTTTTCTGCATGCAATTAGAAATATGTCCCATCTACCCATACAGCCAAAACTCACCTAAGCTAATATCCTTTTATTTTAATTACTGTGAGGCTGAAAAAGCATATTTCACTGCATGTATTAGTTCAGCATGGTGCTGCAAAGAACCGGTCTGTTATTGTGATCATTCCACCTCTCTCTGCAATCCCTGCAGAGAGAGCCTGGACTACTGCAAGCATGACTCCCCTGTCCTTTGAAATCCTTTCACAGCTGTGCAGCACTCGATATCACAGTGTTCTGGTTGAGACTAGAGCTTCCCAGCACTAGAAATAAACCCTGCTTCTCCATAATTAAAAAGATGAGAGTGTAGAAAAGAAATGGTAGTTGAATTTTGGATTGCATAATCATCATGTCATAAAACAAGCAAGCAAACAAACAAAACCCTTATGTGGAAATAGCTAGAATACTTTATATAATTCATTATCCAAATTTTAAAAAGACAACATAGCCACCACCAGAAAAATACTTCAAAACACACTGTTTTATATCAGGATTTCCTAATTAACTTTTTTAGAGCTTCACAGTTATAATAATTATGTTAAATAAATAACTACACCTATAGTTAAACAATGACCTAATTTTCATGGACTCAGAGCGAAACTCGACTATTACAATTTTCTTCACAGCCGGCTCTCTAAGTCTAGACTACTTCCCAGCCAACCACAAGGTTTGAGTCTAACAAAGCTAATGCAAGATACCTATGACATTTTAATGGGCTAGATAAACAACCAATTTAATCAGGCATTAAAATTTTAGTTTTCATACTTTTGGCTTTAAATTTAGCACCAATATCTCATCCCCTATGCAGAACACTGATAAAAACAACATACTCACTACTTTGAGCTGACAACTTGATTATTCCCACCGAGCACAGAAGTCATTAAAGATGTTGCATTTATTTCTTTTCTTCTCCACTATTAATAGATCATACATGTGATACAATAATTCATCTTGAATGCTTATTAGGCTTATTCCCTTCTATCCTTGCAGTGGTCTTTGTCTGTTTGACAAATGACATGTTATTTCTAAGCTTCCTCATTAAAAAAGTTTAAGAGTAAAAGTTCTGTGAGAGCACAGTTAAAAGCTCTCTTTCTTATCTACGTGTTCTTCCCCTTCCACCACAAAAACACCTGCTGCAAAACAGACCCCATGCTTACATATTTCTGTATCTTTCTTCCTAGTATGGACACTAACTTCTTCTCTCTTCAGCCACCAATTTACACTAAACAAAAACTGCATCATCTCTGAGATCCCTTCTCCTCCTTCTCATTAAAATGAATTGAACAATGGTTTCAACAGTAATTTGCACAGAAAAATGGAAACAGAACACAAACAAACCAAACTGAATGTTTCATTTGGCTTTGACCTCCCATAAAAATAAAACTCGTATTTTAAAAATTATTAAAGGGGTATAAAATAACTGGCACAAATGTGACTGCTTTTGAGTCAGAAACAGCTAAAATGGAGTGTTTTGATGATAAGCAGTAGCAGTTCACAATATGTGCTACTATATTATGCCAGCCACTTTGTCCTACTTTGGTCCCACATACTGGTGGAGTGAGAAAAATGAACTTCCACACACTCATGCCAAGAACCAAGAGGAGCGGACCATGCAAATCAGCAGTAAAGCTGAGTACCTCAACGACAGTGAAGAAAATAAATACCTCTAAGTACAGCAGCAGTAATGTATCTAGAAATACATCTGCAAATGTAGAAATAAATCTGTAAATTAATTGTTTTGCTTACAATTTTCTATTAATGAACTCAAAATCTTCCTTTTCCTAACCTATTCAGAAAGGCATCATAGGGGGAAAAGCAAAATGAAGTGCTTATACTAAACAATCAAAGTATTTTGGAACTTTAGATAAAAAGCATATAAGGGTCTTACAGTAAATGGAAAAAAACCCAGTAAGTTACAGGCTGTAGTATTTTGGCTTAAAAAACAAATTGCATGGCCTAATACATTCACTTTCTTATAAACTACTGAATTTATGAAGGATGTATCAGATAAGAATTAATAAAGTAGGAGAGGGAAGCTTACTAAAATAATTTGATTCTGTCCAATGGAATAGGTTCTTCATAAAACATTAAGGGTCTATCTAAGTGTACTTAAAACATACTTCATTTTCCTACTTACACAAAGGAAGAAAACTCTCTCTCTTTGAACTCCATGTCCCAATAATGTCATTAAGTGAAAAATAACTTTCATATGGATGGATGAATTTGGCATTAAAATGTCTGCAATGACTGGTAATGTCACTACTCTGCCATATTTTACGAATCAAAAGTCTCCAAAAAGAAAGTTGCAACTTCTCTCCCACCACAAGCAAACCTCTTTTCAAAAAAATAATCCTTTGGTTTCAAGAGAAATGAACAATAAATGTATATGATCAAAGCAATTATTTAATAGGTAATAATACTGTATTGTTGTCCTCTGTAAATAAAACAGCACAATTTACAGAGTTGAGTCATTGTTCCAATACCAATACCTGCTCCGAGGTCATTCTTTGACAAGAGAGTAGATACAGTTTAGATTTGACAGGTTGATTTGGTATTGGAAGGCTCTATGCCAAACAGTTACTGTATTTCCTCCCACAGTAAGCATTAAGTTAGTGCAAATGATACATTGCATACTCTTATTAACTTAAGAAATGTAATAGCTTGGCTGCCTGATCGAAGCTACATTAGGGGATAATCTGATAGTAAATCTGATCCAGGATCAGTGGTCACAAAACCACTTCCTTGGTAGTTCCTACAGTAATAGCATTGGTGGTGATAGACTGGGTCAGCCAACACAGAAAAACAGTAACTCCAACAGGACTTTCTTACAAATATATGTTATTTCAGAAATACACCGCAGTACTGTATCAAAAACTATTTTTTTTTCAACACGTAATGTTAATAACCCAATATGAAGGCAGCTGATTTGGGGATGGCTACTACATCTTTAAAAATATAATCCTTGACTTTACTTTTTTTTACAGAATCACAAAATCATTAAGGTTGGAGAAGACCTCTAAAATCATCAAGTTCAACCTTTAACCTAACACCGCTATCTCCACCACTAGACCATGTCCTCTAATGCCAACTCCACACTTCTTTAAACACTTTCAGGGATGGTGATCTCACCACCACCCTAAGGCCCCCTTTTTCAGTGTCTGACAACCCTTTTAGTGAAGAAATTTTCCTATCTAAACTTTCCCTGACACAGTTTAAAGCCATTTCCTCTCATTCTATCACCTATTACTCAGGAGAAGAGACCAACCCCCATCTTGCTACACCCTCCTTCCAGGTAGTTGTAGAGAGTGATAAGGTCTTAGCTGAGACTCCTTTTCTCCAGGCTGAACAACCCCAGCTCCCCACAGTACTCCAGACCCTTCACCAGCTCCACTGCCCACCTCTGGACTCATTCCAGCACCTCAATGTTTTTCTTGTAGTGAGGGGACCAGAACCGGACACATGATTTGAGATGCAGCCCCACCAGTACAGAGGAGTACAGAGGGACAATCACTGCCCTGGCCCTGCTGGCCACACTATTGCTGATTTCCTTGTGGTTTGGCCTCCAGTTTCCTACCATTTTAACAAAACAAATCAAGGTTAGAATTATAGCACATAAATTTAGGTTAAAAGTTTAATTCTTTCATCTTTAGCGCAAAAAACCCCAAACCTAAAAACGGAGATACAAAATAGTGTTTTTAATGTCTCATAACATCTGCCCACTGCCTTTATTCAACATCTACCTGAGAACCTATTCCTATTTTTTCTTCCTTTGTTAATGATTTTCTGATGGTCTACAAGACCTGCTCTTCAACTGACCCCACTTCTAAGACCCTGTCTATAACTTTTCTGCTACACAAAACATGCATTAATTTTACAGCCAAATCCGTATTATTCTAGTACAAAGTGCAATTTAGATCTGGTGGAATGACACAAGTGCAAAGTTGAAGGACAATTTAGCAGACTGCCACTGCAAGCAATGACCTAACGAGATCACAAAAAGTATTTCAGAATGTGCATTAAGGCTCTTCAAAAACATATTGTAGCAAACAAATGCCTACATGTCAATTTGGCCTAAGGCTTTAAGCTCCTCTGGTGCTCACTTATCTTCATACTGACCAGGTGAGGAAAAGACATACTTTTCTCTACAACCTCAGGTGGCACCTCCAGCAGCTGATGTCTTGTGCACATCCAAATCTAAGAGCACTAAGCTGACACATATCTAAACTTCTAAGTTCACTTAGTTATTACCCAAACCAGTCAAGCACAAGATTCTAATGCTCTGTCCTTAACATTCCACACTTTTTTCTACCACTGAAGCCTGGAGAAAAATAGATCTGACCTAATAGAAAACAAACAAACAAACAAAACACACCACCCAAGCAAACAAACAAAATAAAAACAACAAAAACCCTCCAAACAAATTAAACCAACCAACCCACCCACACTCCCGAGGAAAAAAAAATATAATAAAATTTAAACACTCCCTACTTTTTTTAGCTGTTTAGAAGAGAAGGGACTAAACACAGTATGTAGAGTACTGTGTGTGCTTTTTTATTGACAAATGCTCAGGCAAAGAAGTCTTTGAAGAAACAAGTGTCAACTAAAGATAACACTGATCAGCACTGGCGGACAGCTGTGATGGTAGCTTGAAAAAACTGAGCAGATCTTAGCATGCACACTATAAGAAGACTGGATGTCAGTAAGCACTCTGAGAAAACAGCACATTATATATCAGCAGCAAAGTCTTTAAATTATATCCTTTTGCTACCCTTGCAGACTTGCTTGCACCCACGCTGCAAATGGCCCTCTCTGCAATTGTGCTGGCAGCTGTGGGAGGCAAAAAGCCCCACAGCACCAAACCAAACCTTTACAGCTATTTTGGGGGTTACTTTGTAAGTTATTGATGATTATGGGGGGGAGGGGTTTAGTTTTTTTCGTTTTTAATTTAAACAGGACCATTTCGTTGATTTAAATACAGCATGGCTCCACAAACAGCTGCACTGATCTATCTCAGAGTATGCCTATATTAACATCTAATCCCGAAGAAGTGAGTGAGAGCATAGCAAGAATTTAAGCCAACTCTGTCCATGAAACTACATGAAGTCTTCCACACTAGAAACAGCTTCAGAAGTTTCTGCCTCAGGTGCTCATTCACATCTTCATAGCATTAACACCTCGCCCCCTCAACACTGCCAACACAGTGCCCATGGGACAGCATTTTAAAATTAATTAGTTACCATTTTAGAATAATCTATTTTTGCAGGGCTTGATCAGATCACTTCCTTATCCAGTTTCAAAGCACAGCTCCACAAATAGCAGTGCCATCGAGCAGGGGAAGGGAAGCGCGCAGCAGCACAACACAGCAGTTCCCTGGCCAGTTGTCCCCACAGCCTCTATAAGCCACAGCCTTGGCACAGCAAAGCAAAGAGGTCTCAGCAGCAGGGTGAAAGAAACTTCCCCGTCTCGCAGCCATTCCTGAGGCAATATTTTTACCTCCATTCCTTTCTTTGATTCACCTCAAAAGCTGGACAGTAATGCCCTACCCTTGTCCCACTTCTTCCATGGAAGGACACAACCCCAGAGCCCCAGCAGCAGCTCTGTCTAACCTCCCCCCTGCTCCACAGGACAAGTTCTGCCCTCTACTCACAGGCCTGGCTTCCCAGGGAGGCAATATCTCACCTGGGAACCCCTCTTGGCACCCCAGACCATTTCCTTCCAGAAGGAGGCATGGAAGGATGGAAAGCCAAGCAGCTTCCAGCAGCTTTGTCCCAACAGGCCCAGAAACACGCCCTGCCTGCAGAGTAACCAACTGACACATCTGGTATCAGGAGACAGGCACAAATTTTGCTGAAGAAGGGCTCTTCTGCTCCCTGCCATAGAGGAAGACAGTGACAGGACTGCCTTAGTCAGCAAAGTCTGCTCCATCTGAGCTCCACAGGCTGCAACCCTCCCTTGAAGCGCTGGCATTGCTCCTCCCCCTCTACAGTGCCAGAATATCTTACTAGAGTCCCTGTTAAACAGACAAGTATAGCAGCATTAACAAATTCAGTTCCAAGATTTGCTTTTGTTTATGTTGCATCTTGAAGGCTTCATGCTCCTCTTACCTCCCATTCCCCAAGTGGCATTTCACTAACAGAACTATTCTGACGTGTGAGAAGCTGGTAAAAACACTGACACAAAACTAAAACGGCAAGACTCTGTTTCCAGAATAACACATTGGAAACAAAACAAATCTAATGATCACCTTTAGTAACTTCAATGGGTAGACTTGAAGGGTTACATCATAACAAATCAGAAAACTGTTTCCTGAATTAGCTTGAACCATCATCAACACTACTTAAACAATTTTTGACAGTGTTTTATATGGAACAGTTTTTGTTCACTCCTTTTCTCCTACCATTTACTTGTCACATTTAGTTAGAAATTTTTGTACTAATGTTTTGTAATCATTAAATCCCTCACATGCTGCTTTCAAATCTGCTACAACTAGAGCAAGTAAAACCACCCCTTAAATATAGCATAAACATTTAGGGGAAAAAAGGCCCAACAACTAGGAACCAATGTCATCAGAGGCCTTCCCTACCCTGCTGATAGCATGGCTGGTTTTCAAAAAGGTTGTTGTTCCTTCTTCTCCTACCTGAGAAGGGCAAACTATACTGACTGGCCATAAAAATTCATCATTCTATATAAGCTCCATCAGCTTTTACACATTTACATCAAAAGGCAGGTAACACATCTGTTAGAGCTTCTAGTCACAGACTCAAATTCAGCTCAAACATTAGTAGCATTAGCTGGCACTCAAACCAATTTCAGAGACATACAATGCACGTTCCACAGGCTGTCTCTCAAGAACACGCAAAATAAAATTAACAGCAGAGCTTCTGCCCCAGCAAAAAGGGCTTTCATTAGAAAAAGAAGTCCACCACGACAGAATGGCCATAAACATGGAGATCTAGGTCCTAACTTCCACATTCAGATCTAGTATTGACCTTACTCATTACAAGCTTCTTCCTCTAAGCCATTTTACATGTAAAGCAGTAAACAATGCTTTCTACTATCTATGCTTTATTGTTTCAGTACTTCAAATATCCTCAATACCTTGTCATGTTTTAATCTGGATTTTTTCACCGCAGTGAGGGACTGAAGGTCAAAGGTGCCTGAAAATATAGGCTCTAGAATTATCTGATAGCTGGTATAATCTCAGAATTTACCCAGAAAATATTTTAAAAACATATATATGCATTTATAGAAAGCTAGATTGGCCACATATAAATAGACAAGCAAGCAATTATAATTAAGTTTAAAAGCACTAGATAAGCAACTACTACAGCCTCTACCACTAAAACTCAGGAGCATTAATTACACTATTTACACTGATTTTTTTACATGGAAATACACAATCATTATGCAGAAAACTCATCAAGCAATAAGGGAACTGACAGCCTGGGGAGAAAGTGCAGCTTCTTCTACAGAAGCACAAATACTACGTTTTCCTCGTAAATTTCAATAGAGAGAAGACAGAAAATGTACTGCAAGCCATTCTAACACAAAAATTGAAAGGGAAACCTTGCTTATTAACTTTAAAAAACAATCTGAGGCATAAAGAGAATTCAGTTTATTTTATAGCTAGAAAGCACAATAAAGCATTATCTCTCAACATCCTTTATGCAACAGGTAATGAATGATCTATGGCACTGTCAGTAAAAGCGATTAATTCATGAGGTCACAGCACGTGAACAAGGCTGAGATTATAGTAAACAGACTTGCATCTGGAAAACAAGTCAGTTTATTATTTCAAAATGTCAGAAGTCAAGTGTAAAGCTTCCTGCAAAATTAACTGTTGAATACTATACATTTCTTCTTAATTTAGGGGTATAGTATGTACAAGTTTGCGATATGTTTCACAAAGAAGATTCACCAAACCATATGCACACATATGTATGCATATATATGAATAATTCTATAGCATTAGAGCTAACAAATTTTTAACTTTTCACTAGAGACCTAAATATAGCAAACTCTGTGTATTTTTTTTTCTGATACAAGACTTGCAATTCAGAAATGTGGACTTTTTATTTATTTTTAGTAAAATGTTGGTAAGTGAAACTTTGTATCTTGTTTCCAACAAAATTGCCTTCACAGTATCAAGTTCAAAACTCTTCACAACAAAAATGTTCTCAATTTCAAAACCTCTACAGAAAATCCATTATAAAAAAAAGCACTGAAATCATCTAACAAAAATTAGAATTGATGTTATTTCAATTTGCTTTAGCATTTTCAACTTTTGTACCACTTGTAAGTTGAGCTCTGTGAGATTTGATCCTGTTCCTTATTTCTCTGTCTGTTCTTTTCAAGAACAATGCTGTCCCCAATTTCCTGCTTGAAGTAAACACAATTTGCTCACCTGACTTCTTCATGACACAAAACTACGACAAACTTATTTCCTCCCTTTCAGATTTTTTTCCTTGTATACTCTTTGTTGTATACTCGTTACCACAAAGGTTCCACGCATTGTTCTTCGAGGAAAACGGTTTGTAGAACAGACTTCTACAAATATCAGCAACACCACATTACTAAATACCAACTGCTTTTGCTATAAATGAAAGCATAAACAATTATGTTCATACTTCAACAGTAACTTATTTTTCTACACATAATACTTAATGACAGGTATCCAATGAATTAATGTGTTCAAAAGGTGCTTAACAAAATCCTAGAGAAGGCCAAAATCAGCAGATGCGTAGCAAACATAAAATCATGTGTCTCGCCAAGGAGAAAACACATGGTGCATTAATACTACAGAGTATAAGGGCATACTTTACTACTTTGCCTAGCTGTGGCAGAAAACCACAGAACTAGTGTTTTTTCAGAAGCATAGTATGACTGTAACAAGCTCACAGGGACCAAAAATGTGACTTTTGAGTGGATTTAACTATCTCTCCTTCCTGTTTTAAAGCAGCAGGACTGTGACTTATAGAATCATAGAACGGGATCATCAAAGTTGGAAGAGACCTTTAAAGATCATCAAGACCAAATGTCAACCCAGCACTACACTGTAAACACTGAACTGTATCACCAGGATATCAGAACTTATAAAACTTTTGAAGATCACATTTCCTATGCTTGTTCATTTGGAGGAATATTGAATGCAAGATTAAATAATTAATAATTCAATAAACTCTGAATTATGCTCATAGTTAACCAAAAGAAATTCATGTGCTGGTACTTGACACAGCAATACTTATTTAGGCTACAGGTTCTCTGAGCAACAGCCTGTCAGAGATAACTGACATACAACAACAGGCTGTCAAAACAAATAGCCATCAAGAACAATGGCTGGTCAACACACAGGTGCTACTCATCTTTCCTGTCATGAAAACAGAGCATTACTGAAATTGTATTTTTCCATACAGAGAAAAAGGGGAAGAGGAAAAGCCACACAATAAAACTGCAACTCTTCCACCTTGGTTAACAAGAGAGTATATTCTACCAAGACTGTCCTATAGTCTGTAGGGATTGGGAGATGAAAAAGAACAAAAAGAGCTTCAAGACAGAAAACACGAAGTACAAGATGAAACAGATACAAAACAAGGATAAGAAACATTAGTCTTTTTCAAAATAACAACTTCAAACACTGAAACAAGGTCAACAGTAACAAGAATTCACAACCCTTGATTGTTGATTCTCACACTGAGGTCCATCTTTGGTACTGATTTAACTTTCAAATTTTTTCGGGACAGCAACCAGGCCAAGAGAGAGACACAGGCATCAGTACTCTCAGCATTACATTAATAAGCATTTGGGTACCTGCCTCCTAGGTTGGTGTAGGCAACCAGGTTCTCTTCAAGGAAAAAACAGTACAAGAGTCAGAGCTCATAAAGGGCTCCCATACCTTTACCTGCAGTAGTCCAAAACCTTGCCACTCAGAGTAATCTGCCTCACTCCTTTGCCAGGATTTGCTTTCCAATGCACCTCCCCAGGCAGACAGATGGCTGTGGCATTCATATCCCATTCTAATCACTTCTAGCAAGAGAAGCTCGCACCAAAACACCAGCCTGTAACCTGGTGAGAATGAGATACTGATAGAAACATCCTGTCAAAGATTGTTTATTGTATCTCAAAACCACAGCCAAGTCCAGTAGAACTTGTCAGTGTCTTTCTCAGCAGATAACTGACTAGCAAAGCCAACAAAGAATGCCAGAGTGACCAGTGGATCTCAGTTTTCACATCTCTCCCTGCTTGGGAACTGAATCCACTAATTCTACATTTGTGAGAAAAAAGCACCAGAGACAGTCTTGAAACTGAGATTTGAAACCCATGTGCTGCCAAGGGAAATGTTAAAACCACAATACTGCAGTGTCAGGTAACAGTGTCACATCCATCATTGGGGCTTCAGAAGAGATGCAAGGGCTTAGCTCTTCTGAAATCTGAACAGAGCCCAATGTGTTATTGTTGAGGTTTTACTTAAAACAAAAGTAAATTCTATTGCAACGGAATTAGATTGAATCAACAACTGTGTTGGTTCTTCTGGCACATTTTCAAAATCACAGTTTTGAGGACAGATTCCAGTTGCTGTGTGCATTTTACAATTACTGATTACTACTCATGCCAAACCTTATCCAGGCCAGTCACATTGACCATAATTTGAATTGAAGGTAACAACTCAGTTTAATTAATAAAGTGCTAATTTAAGTCTAAAACCAGTCTTTTCACATATCAGTCAACTCTTACCAGTTGTGTAGGATTGTATTTCACACAAGGGATATTTAAACCACTCCAAAGAATGAGTTCAAATTCATATTCTCTGATTTTTATCAGTTACCAAAGAAAAGCTTATGAATTGGCTTACGCCAATTACAGAGGGAAAAATGAGCGGTGGGAAAAGGAAAACATCCAAGGAAAATGCAGACTAAGATTTATAGCTGTGCTCTGACATACCAAATGCAGGTACTCAGACTGTGATTACTGGTACAGTCATGTGGAAGAAACAGAACAAGATTACAACTCTGTGCTTCATTCATTTAAAGTACTTGCAAAAATACAGCCAGAGCCCAGATTATTGTTCACTTCCTACAAAACAATTTGGTTCTAATGGGCAATGAACTGTTGAACGGAATAATAAAAACTGTGCTGGAGCACCTAATTTGTTCCTTCACAAATCCAGAATTCTTTCACTGTAAGAAAGCTGTAATGTTCAAGCAAGGCAGAGATTTATTGAACCAGGTTTGGGCTGTGTTATCCATCCCTTAGCAAGGGCCAAGCAATTTTATCTCCACAATCAAAATGCTAAGTTGGAGTTATTTAATAGATGAAAATGTAATACATTTTCCTTCCAGAATAATACAGATTCTGCAGCGTTTACTACTTGCTATCAGGTCAAACAAACCAAAAGGTGGTGCGTGTGGATTTTACCTCAAGCTTTGCCTATTTATAAGACATTAAGCAAGTTGAAAGAACCACTTAAAAACCGAAGTAAAATCCAGTAAAACAAAATCGGCATTTATGTCCACTCTACTTGATAAAGTGTAAGATTCAAACAGTAGCTTGGTTACTTTTCAGTCAGCAAAATCCTCTGCAACCAGGAGAAAGGGGAAGTGGGCTTAAACACATCAGCACAACATGAATGCAAATCCCCCAATTACAATTCTTCAAAATCTGTTATGCTATGAAATTAGTCTTCCAAGCAGAAGAGTTTGCATGCAAACGTTACATGTTTGCAACGTGTAATTATCAAATAAAGCTTTCAAATAGCTTTTGTCCGAAATTTTGCTCAAAATAATACAGGAAAGAGAGAGACATTATTTCCACTAGAGCGCTTACGGATCAAGCAAATCCTGCTGAGCGCGCCCCGAGGTTAACTGAGCCCTGCGAGATCCTAGGGACGGTACCGGGGGTGACGAGCATCTACCGCAGGCACGGCACGGCACGGCCGGCGCGCTGCTCCGCGCTGCCGGCGCTCCGAGGGGAACGGGCTGTTCCCGCTCGGACCGGGAGGGCGGGAGCCGCCGGTGCCGCCCTCCGCGCACCAGGAAATAGCTGGGAGTTATTCCTAACGCTCGGCCAGCAACTTTCCACACTGCACGCAGAAACCTACATTTAAAATAAATAAATAAATAAATAAATAAATAACGCCCCCCCACTCCCCCTCAACACTGTTTCAAACCCTGTGAGGGTCCCGTATTTCTCAGGAAAGGAAGAAGAGAGAAGGCACCATCGCCTCCAGCAGTTCCTAGTACCACAGCCGGCCCTCGGACACTTCGCGGCGGGGACAAGCGAGACATTATTTCTGACCTATTTTCGGCGCCGCCTCGGAGCGATAAACAATCAACAGCAGCGGCGAAACGCTGCCTGGGCACAAACTTCTCCCAGGGGCC